>MVGU01000404.1:392500-407500 GCA_002005505.1 Botryococcus braunii
GAGCCGCCACCTCCCAGTCTTCTCCCTCGCTGTCTTCCCGCGTCTCCACCTCTCCCCCGTCTCCGCCAGCACCAACATCCCCAGCCTCCGTGCTCCCACCAGCCGCAGCATTCCCAGGCAAAGCATTCTCGTTCCCGATATTCCCAAGCGCGGCAGCCTCGTCCTCGACATTCCTACCGGGAGCGACGGCGCCCACTAGGGCCCCTCCGGTATGGGGAGGGCCCCCTTGTACCACTCGGTCGCTCTGAGGATGTGGATGTCCTGGCAGCTCCATGCTCCCCGAAGCTTGTCCCCAACGCTCCGGGCTGTGACCGTACTCCAGATCTGTACTGCCATGGAGATCCCCCTCCAGAGGCACCGCCTGGTCTCTGATTCGACTGCCGGCGCCCCTGCCTGTTAAGTCCCCCAGTCCCATTCAGCACCAACGGGAGCGCCCCCAGGCTACGCTCCGCGTATCTGCAGGCCCTCTCTCCCATGTGGGTCCCAGCTAGGATGGGACAAAGCACAGCAACAAGGAAGTCACCTGTGCTGGAGTAAAGTTACGCTTCAATCAAAAAGTTTCGAGAGACAACAGAAGAGTCACATTTGGATTTTTAGCTTCTCCCCATTGTGGCTCTTTTAAGTGTTCAAAACCACTCGAGAGGTGGTCAAGAAAGTCAAGAAATGGAGAAAGGGTCAAGAAACGAGTCTGCCACCTGCATCAGGATCAGCGATGTTGTCTAACTCGGCCCAGTGGCTACTGGAGTCGCCCCACCCCGGGAGACGGCCCTTGCTTCCCTTCGGCTCTTTGCTGTGCAACTGCGGCGCTGCCTGCATGCGGGTCAGCCTGGTTTCAGCTCTCGAGCCGGACAGGTGGGGAGCTAATCATGCAGTGCCAATTGTGCTTTGAAAATCCTGAAGGTGTCCTTGCAGGGAGAGCTGAGGGACAAGACACGGAGGGGAGAAATGAGTTTTTTTTCCTTTTATTTGTTTGGGGGGGGGGGCGGGGGGAGACACACGCACCTGATGTCAGCAGCTTTAAGAGAGGGAGAGCGCTTTGGAACTGTGTGTGACAGTAATGTCCTCTACCGCACCGGCCCCCCCCCCCCGGCTTTAAGGAGGGGGGGGGAGGGGGGCATGGTGGTGTGCGCATTTTTCTGGTGCAGCTGAGATGCTGGACAAGCACACAACAAAATAAAGGCATGACGCACCGGCTCGGAAGGCAGGTGATCACTTCCTCGAACTGCTACCTCCAGAGTATGAACGAGTGCAAGTAGCTTAATGTCAACCTTTGACAGGGAATGCAGTTCACCAGTTGCCCTTGCAAATTTCATTACTGCAAACACAGAAAATATTGCGTTAAACCCCTTTGAATGTGTAAGATACATGCAAGGGCGGCATGTGTAGCTGAACACTTTGACTGGAACCACATAATTAACCCGAGAAAGCCTCAACTTCGCGCTGTTGAGAAGTAAGAACAAGCCTGTACACAAGGCCAGAAATATGCAAAAATATCACCTGTACTCAAAGATTCATCCGAAGGATCCATTGTTGCAATGTTATAAGGCAGCGCTCCCAAAGCTTGCCTTGCCTGCTTGTCACGGACCTCCTCTAGTACCTCCGGTATGGTCACTACTCTTTCCGTCAAGGCCAAGCTGAGAGGTGCCCCTGATATGAGAACGTTAGCATCCAATACTACAGTTTCTCCGGCAATTGAATTTATCTGAGTCGCCGCCGCCGGCTCAGCAGGTGCTGGAGCGGCCCGGGCAATTGCTGCCCAACTAGCTGTCATATTGACCAGAGACGACTCAATAATTTACTTTCTTCTTGCAATCGAATGCTTTTTCACGGGCAGATTGTGGAAGGAAATCCCTAACCCAGTAGATCTGGATCAGAAATCGCCAGCAGTTCAGATATCTATGAGCATTACGAATCCCACTGCTCCTATAGTCATTTAAACTAGTTAGACAACTCCTTCTTAGACCTTTCTTTATGCATTGTGGCCGCCCTGCGGAAAAACCTTGCGACGGTGGTCAAGGAGAACCCTGGCGATGTGTCAGCGGATCTTCAATCACGTGGCCATCAGGGTTTACTGCTGACCTCCGTTGGCTTCCCATGCCGCATTCTAATCCACTGGCCTGCAAGCAGTGGGCATCAACGCACTGCTCGCGCACGCACGGAGAACTCCGTGCGTGCGGGTTTGTTTAACCCCATTGTTTGCCCTTGTTACCCAGTCTCGCTGCATTTAGAGGGACCTCGAGCTCGCTGATGTTGTACTCGTCATCTAGGAAAGCTTTGCCTTATGCTCTGGTCTCCTTACTTTGGTTCAAGCCCCTTCAGCTCGTCAGCCTCCAACGCTTGAATGGGTCTTAGGTTCTTCATCATGAACGTCGATGAAGAAGAACAGGTGATCAAGAAGTGATCTTAATGTGCATGATGAAAACGTCGGACTTATTCCGCTTGTCTTCCTCCTCCTCCTCCTCCTCCTCCCTTCCCCCTCCTCCTCCTCCTCCTGCTCCTCCTCCTCCTCCTCCTCCTCCTCCTCCTCCTCCTCCTCCTCCTCCTCCGCCTCCTCCTCCTCTTCCTCCTCCTCCTTTCTCCTCCTCATAGGTGCTGCAGGTTCTACATTCAGAACACCAGAAGCGAAAGCACTTTCGTTTCTAACTCCTCCTGACTGATTGTTCCTTGGAACCACCAGTGAGTTGCATTCAGGCAGAGCCCGTATCTTAAATCATAAGACCATGTGAGGTGTTCACGAATTGAGTCGATTGATGCCGTCATGCAATGATGGGGTGCTGATACAACGGTTTGCCTCATCAATAAAAAGCCTTCCTGGTGATAGCATGCGGCGCATGCGGTGGTGTGCGTGGGGTGTCCATAAGATAGCATTCCTCTTGCAAAACTTCTTTGCTAAGTCGGGAGCCTGTTTTATATTAAGAGTGTAGCCTATCCTAACCGCACACCCTAAATCCGCCATGCGCCTGTTTGTGAAACCAGTACCAGGTCACTTGCGAGAGCTCCCCGGCAATATACAGAGGTCTCCAAAGTACACATGTGTACACGTGCTAAACCTTCTTGGCAATGTACAGAGGTCTCCAAAGCCTTTGAAGACTTAAGTACACATGTGTACACCCGCTAGAGCTCTGACAAAACGCCTGCACCTAGGGCTGGAGCATGTCCAGAGGGGCCTGTACTCCATCTTGTTCCCAAGACATATTTTTTAGAATTAAGAGTGAAGCTTATCCTAACCGCACACCAGAAATCGTGCATGCGGGAACACGGGATCTAGGGGCCGAAAACAGAAGGTGGTTATATTTTTGTTACAAAGACCCCTGTTGAAGCCTTACCGCCCGTTCACGCCATCAGGCAGACCACTGACAACACATGTACGCCACAAGCGGGCCTGACTAGAACGTGTATGTGCGCGCACGCGTGTGTGTGTACGTATGTTGTGCGCACCCCGGCACGCGCGCGCGCGTGCGTGCGTGCGTGCGTGCGTGCGTGTGTGTGTGTGTGTGTGTGTGTGTGTGTGTGTGTGTGTGTGTGTGTGTGTGTGTGTCTGTGTGTCTGTGTGTCTGTGTGTCTGTGTGTCTGTGTGCATGGTGTGTGTGTGTGTGTGTGTGTGTGTGTGTGTCTGTGTGTCTGTGTGTCTGTGTGCATGGTGTGTGTGTGTGTGTGTGTGTGTGAGTGAGTGAGTGAGTGTGAGTGTGTGTGTGTGTGTGTGTGTGTGTGTGTGTGTGTGTGTGTGTGTGTGTGTGTGTGTGTGTGTGTGTGTGTGTGTGGTGTATGAACTCTCGTGAACCGCAACACTGTGCTTGTTGATATTCCTACATGAAGTAGAACCGTGGCAACAGCATGGGGTGGACATGATCACAACATGCAATGCAGATTGGGCGTGTATTCTTTACATTATTGTGCAGTCAAGAGTGTTCAAACATTAACTTATCCAGTGAAGAACTTTATTGATGACAGTTTCCCCGATACAGCTTGCTTCTAACTTCAGCTTGCTTCTAACGCGGCACAGGATTTACACTGCAACACATATGTGTCTCCAGGTCTATTCAGTTATCATTAATGGCGATGCCGTCCAGACTTTCGCACCACAGCAGCAACCCGAACCGATCATGGCCCTTCCCTCTGAGTCCCAAACAAAAGCCTCGCCTTGTTCCTCTTCCTTTGCATCTAGTAGCCTACTGCGCCCTGTTAGAAAAATGGACACTAACATGTATACCTTAGGTATTTTAGCAACATGTTGGGTCATTTCATATTAGCATGTTTGTGAGCCACATCAATTCATTTCAAGGGTTTATAATACTGACAATGCTCATAAAGAATAAGGTACAATCAAAGTTTACTTGGGTGTGTTTGTACTGTATGGTACTTTAAGGTAAATTGACACTCATGGTGGTTTATAGAGGCCCTGGTACAATTTCGGCCTGTTTTCTGCCAGTTTTCTAGTAAGGTATACTTATTCCGGATCTCATCGATCGTGAGACTTTAAGTCCTGCGGTCCTTGGTGTTTGATTCGAGGTTCGTATCGGTGGTGAGTTAAAGTTCCGAGTCACTTAGATTCGAGACTATCATCGACCGAGATTCGTACTGTTCATCGACGACCATGTCGATTCATAAGGTACATTGAAATTCCAGTGCATAGTACTGATGGCATGCAAACTTGATCGTGCCCGTACGCTTTCAAGATCTGGAGTTGCAAACCTGTCAGGAGGCTAATAAATGTGCAGTCTCCTTAGTTAGTATAAATAGGAAGTGCTCAAAGGGTCAGTCAGTCTTGAGTTCCCTTATCAAGCTCCTGTCCCGTTTGCTTGGTCGTGTTTCGTCCACTTCTGCAAGCTTTTGTTGGGCACAGTTCACTTACTCAAAGAGTGTGAGTTACAGGTAAATGCAACATCATTAGATTAGTAGTTATTGTAACAAGTCTTGAGTTCCCTTATCAAGCTCCTGTCCCGTTTGCTTGGTCGTGTTTCGTCCACTTCTGCAAGCTTTTGTTGGGCACAGTTCACTTACTCGAAGAGTGTGAGTTACAGGGAGTAACATCCAATTTCAAATTCTATTTTGATGATGCCATTACAGCAAAACGCCCCAGTGCCCAAGCACTCATAAAACATTAATCTGCGAACTTTCTAGAGAACCAGGCATGCTTTGCACACAAAGAACAGAGGAAGCTTTGCCTGGTTCTCTAGACAAGCTACACAGAGAACAGAGAAAGCTTTGCATCCAGCATGAGGTTCTCCATGAGAGGCCTCCGAGGCTAGCCTACACATCTCAGACTGCCTTCAAAAGCAACCACGACTCTCGGTGAAGATATCGTACGTTATCAATGTCTTCTAGATGTCTATATTTTTACCATACGCACTTTTTGCTTGGCTGGCACTTGCGGGCTAATCAACGGTTGCGTCTCAGTACCATAGAAAGGGTATCTCCGTACCAGCAGGACAGGGATGCACACGGTTTCCCATGTAGTAGGATAGGGCGAGGATCAGAGAAAGACCGCGCAAAGGAGCGCAACGTGCAATGATGTAACTTCCAACACGCGCTCGCCGGCCATTTACGCGTTAGCATATCTTCCATGGTCTAGACAGTTAGAAGTAGCTAATAGGCGGGTATAGTGCGGCGTTTTCTAGCTTCACACCATTTCATCTGCAGAACTCAGCATGGCTCCGAAGGTGACTGCACTCTTCATTTGCTATTTGACACGGAGTTTGGGGTCCTCCGCTCGGATCGTCGTTGAGGGATTGCTCAAGTACCTCAGCATATATCATGGTTAAATGTGTTAAGGATTTGTCTAGATTTTTCAAATTTTCTGGATGGTGTATTTTCGACCATCATTTCATAGTTGCTGTTCGTAATGCTCGCTTCGCGATCTTGAGATCGTCCAAGTTGTGAGGGACACACTGGTCGTATGATATTAGTACGAAATGTTTGTGCAAATTTCAAAGACGAATATGCTTACTATCATATTTTAGTTTTGTCGCAAGATACCTGCTCAGGTCCCTGGATGACGGTTCTTCAGCCGTGTGGCGAATATTTTAGATAACTTGTTTCGTAGCAGAGGCCGCGCGTATGTTCAGCATTCTGTGTCTCATGACGACTAATCTGCTAAGAAATTTGAATGAGCTGAAGTTGAACTCCTGACAGGTCGGTGATGAGCTTCCGGACGTTGTTTTGTACAAGGGCACGCCCGGCAATGAGGTGAAGATTCGGGAGCTGTTTGCCGGAAAGAAAGGCGTGATTTTTGCTGTTCCAGGTAGGGACACATTGTCTGTACATATCATTAGATTGTGCATGGCATTGTAAGCATATGTTGGCCGCAGTTTTGACCGCCGTGCACGTGATTGTACAGGTGCCTTCACCCCAACGTGCTCAAAGACTCATCTTCCAGGCTACATTCAAGATTATGACAAGTTGAAAGCCGCTGGAGCAGAAGTTATCGTCTGCATAGCGTGAGCCTCTAGCAACTCTCCTAGGTGTTGTTTGCAGTCAACTTTCTTGCAATTTTTGAACGCCGCTGATCTCACTTTAAAATGTGTCCTTACTGTTGTAAGTTTCTCATTAGGGGCCATTTAATGTCAGTAATACTCTTTAGTATCTCGGAGTATGTAACTGCTCCCCCCCCCCCCCCCACCACCCCCTTTTCACTAAATAAGCATCCTTATGGCTGGAGCCTTCCTATCTAGAGCTGCTGCACATGTCTACTGCTCAGTACAAGTCTGTGGACCCCTTCCAAGCCTTGGGACGTCTCCACAAGGAAGCTCTGCCTCTCACAACATTCAATTTTGGGGTGATTGCAGGCCAAATGATCCTTTTGTAGCTCAGGCCTGGGCAGATGCGAATGACGCTGCTGGAAAGGTGTGACACCCAAGATCTCCTGCTAAGGCTACATGGATCCTTTCTCCAACTGTTTGCCAGTGCAGCAGATGAAATGTGTTTCAGAACACCACATCCTGGTGCATACTTTAGTGTGATGGGGCATCCTCCTGTGACCCAACAGTTACACCACGCCATTTTAATTGCAATGAGATTCTCGCATGAAGTAAGTGGATCTTTGTAGGAGAGTCCGCTACTTTGCGCTTTGAGAGGTTTGCATTCCCTGGCTGTGTCGGGGGTGGTCCGCATCTTTTACTTCTACTTTGAATGTTGTGCATGTCTGACGGGTGTCGGGTTTATGTCACATAGGGGCATTATAGATGGCTAAGAATTGTGGAGGAATTCGGGGTCAGGTGGAGGTCCTGGCCGATACCCAGCTGGCATTCACAAAGGCAGTCGGTGAGGTTCTGGATGCAGAGGGTGTGCTCGGAAGCAAGCGTTCCAAGCGGTGAGTCTTGCTACCCCAATCCGATTCCCAGGATCTTTCCTGCTTCGAAATGGTCCCTGGTGGGGCTACAATACTTCAACCTGAACAGCATGAGAGTGTCCTGCTGAGTGTTGGTTTCAGTGGGTTGGTGTCTGTGCGAGGTCATCTCGTGTGGAACACAAACCTGGATGACGTAGTCGGAGGTTGTTTGGAATGTGGTATTACTCTGGTTTTGCTGTGGTTTACTGTGGTTTTACTGTGTTAGACAGAGCTGAATGTGTACCTATGGGCTTATTACTTTGCAGAAACTAAACTCTGAGGGTGGGTCATTGTGTGAGCAAACCTGGATCAAGGAGTGGGGCTCTGCTGTGTGATCACAGCAGGTCATCATTTTGAGGGACACTTGCCTAGATTGCACGCTGTAATGTTTTCTCGAGCCAACATGCGTGCGTGTGCGAGCGTGCAAGCGAGTATATATTGTTGGTTAGAGAGAAGGTGGGGGTCAGGAGGGTGTATGTAACGCTTTTGGGGGGTTTTGGGGGGCATCTGGGCCCTGCTGTATTTGATAATTGCACAGAGGTCTTATGCTTCGTATACTTTTTTGTACTTTTGCAGGGTGGGGGATGCTCCTGGAAGCTCCCCTTTGGTCTACTGGCGTAGGGAGGAGGCGGGGTGACAGTGCCCTCGCAGTCTTTAGAACGAACAGCATGCTTGTATCGCTGCTATAGGATGAGAAACTGACATAAGAGATTCCAAGGTGGAGGAAAGCAATGTGGTGCAAGGGAGGGGATTGAAACTCAGGAGGGAAGTCGTGGTTGAGCAAGAGGAGGGGCCTGAAGTTTCAGAGGCAAGTAGAGGTTCTGCAAGAGGAGATTGAACAGAGGAGGTGTCGGGGTTCTGCATGAGGAAAGGAAAGGCCAAGAGGCAAGCCAGGGTTGTGCAAGAGGAGGTGGGTAAACATGGGATTGTGCAAAAGGAGGATGGAAAAAAGATGGGAGGCAAGCCGGGGTTGTGCGAGAGGAGGAGATTATCAGAAAAGGGGGCAAGTGGGGGTGCGGTAAGAGGAGGGGAGCAAATTGATGGGAGGGGGGAATTGGGGAGTTGCGGCTGTTGAAATTCACCAGAGGTTGACTTCTGTGGGTTTGGTAACTATGCAGGTATTCGGCGATCGTCGTGGACAATGTGTTTAAGGCTTTCAATGCAGAGCCGGATGGAACGGGGGCCACTTGCAGCCTGGCCAACAAGGCCCTGGAGGACCTCAAGGCGCTTGCTTGAGCTGGCGGGGCACAGCTCACGTCCTTGAGCATACCGCAGAGCACATGGGTGCCCTTGGACGCCTTTCTCTTGGTTTTTTCTCTTTTCATTTCCCCCCAGAAGAATTCCCCTTAATTTTCCATGTGCCCCTCATTTCGTTATTGTATGGGGAGGTGTAACTATTTGGGCATTCGGATGTGTAAAGAAGAAGCAGCATTGTGTAAAGAAGAAGCAGCAAGGTGCAGCTTTGGGGCATGGACAGTGGACCATGTGGTCTAACATGCGGTCCTGGATGCCAAGGGGAAACCGAACCACCTGTTGGAAATACTGTCTGTACTGGGGAGCTAGGTCTTTGTGTTTATTGCGTTGCATGAATCTCTGACAAGCGAGAGGACTTCCATTGCGCCAGTTGCATTGTTGGTACTTGTTGCATCTTTCTTGTTTCTAGCTCGAACCTTCTCTTGTGCAGGTGGCGCCCCGCTCTGCGGGCAGTCGTCCTTTTAGGAAGTTTCATATTACCTTCAGCCCACACGTGTCTTGTTGTCTCTAAGTCGAGCCTTCTTTTGTGCAAGTGGTGCTCTGCAGGCAGCCCTCCTTCCAGAAAGGTCTGTTTGTGGCACGGCCCTCTGTCCCCCTGGAGGGTTCCCCCCCCCCCGGGGGGGGGGGGGAGCCCTACATGGTTCGGTACCAAGCTGTTTAGTAGTTTTATCTTATTATTGTGGTATCAGCAGCGGCACCCTGGCGGGTGCGGCGTTAGGCAAGAGGGCAGGCAGGCTTGAAAAGAGAAGAGAGGCAGGCAGGGGAGAGGCAGCATGAGAGGACAGCTTTGGAAACCCGTCAGTTGTTCGAACGTTCTTTGGGCAGGTCAGGAGCCTTGCAGGAGGGGCTGGGCAGGGCGCCGCCTCCCTAACCAAACAATGTGGGGGCTTCCTCACTGGAGCAAGCTTTTGTCTTTGTGGCTTTGTGGCTGCCACAGATTGGGTTATTTGCTGCCAGGCAGGTTTGTCTGGAAGCCTTGATGCTCAAGGCAGAGGCCAACCGATTGACTGCCGCAGCGTCACTTTATGGACGGCCAATACCTTGACTTTGGGCAGGCCTAAAGCTCGATTTTCCCCCCCTGGGGAATCATGAGTTTACTGCCCGAAGGCTTTCCAAGAATTTCTGGTCATCCAGGAGTGGCACTTGGGTATTCAGGGACTTTGATTAGTTCCTGAATAGGGCTGGTGCGAGGACGACCAGGGGCTAATCAAGAACTGGTCTGAGGCTAATCAAGGGCTAATCAGAAGCTAATCAGAGGTTCAAAGGCCCGGGTGTGGTGAGCAACCCAGGCTGTGAGGAGTCACATGGCCAGTCCTCAGCTCGTCCGCCCAGTGAAACAACAGCGGGCAGGCAGGCGTTTCACGTCCAAAAAAACCTGTGATTGGCCCCGCATGATGCTTGCTCCCAGGGAGGAGCACCGGAGTAGGGAGGTGTGCGCAGGCAAGCCCCTGCGTTTGGAGGTGTCAGGTCCCGCTTTTTTTCGCTGAGTGTTTGCCCTGAGGGTATGCCATCCACCGTGTGGGATTCGGATCCTCCCTGGGGACCGGTCCCCGCACCTGCCGAGCCGGGACCTGTGGGTCCCGCAGTCGTGCGGAGTGTTGGCGGCTGGCGTGCTCTGTTCAAGCCGGGCAGCGCATGAAACATGTTTCGCTTTGCCTCTCAGAGGCCCATCGCCTTAAACAGTTGTCCCGATCTGCACTCGCAGGACCCCCCGCGGTATTCGCTGCCCGGAAAAGCGAGCCCCTAGGTGCTCATCACGAGCAGCCTGTCCAGCGGCGGGCGTAAGCTGTGCAGCGGCAGCTTTGGGGGCTAGTGTGTGTGACCTTCTGGCAATCGTCCCAGTGTTTCGCTGGCATACCATTACCGGGATATCGGGACATCTTTCTTGAGAAGGAGCCCCCACCTGCCGGAACAGGATGAGGGGCGTGGCAGGGGGAAAGATAAGGTGGGCGATGTGGCGCGCTGTCTGTCTGTGCAGGGCCCAGGGCAAAGTATGCTGTAGGCCCAGGATGTGTGCGCGTGCGTCGGTGGTTTGTGGATAGAGGGGCCGCAGCAAAAATGCAGGTGCGGGAACCTAGCGGTGATCCAGGTTGGAAAGGCTGTCACCGATGCGGATGGGGGTGGGGTGCACAAGCAGCAGCAGGGGGTGTGAAGGGGCTTGTGTCTTCCGGCTGCAAGCTCCCTGAGTATTCTGCGACCCCGCAGGTGAAGAAGACGGGCCTGTGGGGGCCGAGACCCCGTGTTTTTTTGCCCTTGCTGGGCGTTGGAGTTAACCCCACCCGCCTGGTCTTGCTGTGCAAGGAAGGTTAACGCGTCGCAGCCTGGCTTCGGGTCACAGCCACCCCAAGAATCGGTTTTGGATTGTGACAGTGTCGTCCTTACTGCGAGCACTTGTAACACTCGAGTGCTTTCTACTTCTGCGAAGACGAGTGGAGTACTTGCTTCTTGGATAAAGAGGTGAAGTGCTTGGGTTGTGACGCGATCTCTCGCGGAGTGTTTTTTTTCCCCCCTTTTTTTCTTAGGTATCGCTCGTATTGGTTTTACCAGATTCGATGTGTAGAGTATTCGCTTCTTGGCCTCCCGTAGGCAACTGCTGGGGCCACTAGGCGAGAGATTTTGAGGAGCAAAACGTGAAAGCCGGGTTTTGAGTTACGCGTTTTTCAGTTGGCTGGGTTTATGTTGACCACCGCGTTCGACATGCGTGCTTGGGTTTCCAAGACTGTCCTTCTCTCATGCTGTGCCTCGCACCCGCCTGTAAGCTTGTTCGAGTGCCTGGGCTCTTTCTGTAAAAAGGGTGGCTTTGACTCCCTGTGCTGTCTCTCATGCTGAGCCTCCCACTCTGGACGCAAGCTGCCCCGAGGACTTAGATAGTCTATTAAACATAAAATTGAAGCATATCCTCAGTCAGTCTATTTATCAAAGGAGGGTGTCTTTAGACTCCCTGTTGTTCTCTCCCTGTCTTTCGCAATCTTCAGGAGTTATCTGCAGTTTCTTTTTTTTTCCCCCTCGAAGATCGAAAAGGAATCTGTACCCGGAAACCCACCAACGTGGGGTTTACGAATGTATGTGTGATCAAGTAATGAGGTGAGAGGTATGTCAGACACAATCACGCAGTGGTGTAGCCCATGAAGTACTTGCAGTGTCAATCAGCAAAATGGCTGGGCATAAATCCTTGCTCAGGAGCGCTCGCCCAAAATGTACCGTTACCTGCCATGATAACTTGGGTAGCCATTTATTTCTGATATCCATCCACTGCTTCAGACGTGTTCTACCTAACACTCAAAGCTTCTTAGACCATCCTCCTCGCGCAAAGCCGCGATGTCCTTATGAAGTAATACACGTTTTCTCGTCTACCCCATATGGCTACGCCCTTGTGGATCGCAGATAGCTACCATCTCATCTCCCCAAAAACGACTTTTAGGAAGCCTATTAATTGGGCACGCTTTGTTAATTTAGAGAATATACAAACTGAGCCTGGGCAGATTCCTCTCGCTTTTCCGCAACGGGTATGGCAGGGAAAGGAACCCGTGGCTTCTGCATACCAGTACCTATGAAACATGAAGGCGGATAAACTTACTTTATGTTAGACTTGGAAGTTCCTTTAAAAGGGATTCTTACGTGATGCAGTGCAATGGCGAGTTTCAACTAGATATCTGCAGGTAAATATCCATTTCTTTCCCTCCTGCCACCGCTCGCTGTAAGTTGTCCCAAAGCCATGCTGTCCACCATTGAATTGCATTGAACTGTAGAAAACATTTGACTGCTTCGTGGCAACAAGAAATGTGCGACTCTGGAAGAACATGCTCTAGACACCAACCAGTCAGCCCGACGCCGCCAATGCATCCCAAAGTGAGATTAACTGCTTCACATGTAGAAACTGGTTGAGGGAATAAAATCTATCGACGTGTCGCGTGGAAGGCTTCAAACAACCCAGGGGGTGGACCAAGCTAAAATTTGTGCCCTAAACTCGTGGACTCTAAGTTGTGGCCTCTGACTGACAGCACATTCGTGAGGCCCAGTCTTCTTAGCTCGGTTTATTCGTGAAGCTCTTAAACACCTGAGGTTTCAAAGTCTCAACTCTGCGGCACTCCTGGCCTCCTCTATGAACAAGTGGGAATCGCATGTTTTCCGCCCCCTCTTCCGCGTATCACCTGTCCTTACAGAGCTGGGAATGCACGTTTTCCCACTCTTTTGTGTATCACCTTCTTCCTATTGCGGTGGGAATGGGTGTTTCCCGCCCCTTATGTGTATCATTTCCTCCCTACAGAGGTGGGAACGCGTATTTCTTCCTTCCTCCGTGTATCACAGCAAGGCGGTGATCCGACATAAGCCACCCGGGCTTGATATTGGGGGTATTCCGCTTTGCATCGCATCCAACAAGCAGGTGGTTGAACTTTCTAATTCGATGTCAGGAGACCCTGCCTGGGGTTACTTAGGAAATGGAAGATGGGGGCGAAAGCCCTAAACTCCCACCCCAATAGTCCTGTCAGTTTGACCCTATAGCAATAAGCGGCTCCCACCCTCCCTCCCGTTGACAGCCCGACCAATGAGGACTTGGGGGAGTTCCATGCGCCCACTGGAAGATTCTACTTGAATCGTACTCAGATTGCAGCAGCCCGGATGGGGTCCCTCTGCTGCATCAGTCATCCTCTGTGTGGCAAACATATCGGGGGTCTGCATTTGCTGCGGTGACAGCGATCCGCTGGTACGTGGCACCTCCATCTGCAGTACAGCAGGCGGAGTTGTTTGCGGTGAGAGGTGGTACAGGCTCCCCGCACTCCTCATGCAGCAGCGTCCTGTGGGGTCCCTACCGCCACAGCACAAAAATGCAGCCTGAGTAGATTGGGTCACACGGCTGCTGTCTCAAGATTATGCTTGGCTGACGTATAGGCCCACAGCCTGGTTGTTCCAAACCAAGCTCCTAGGAAGAGGGCTCAAAACTCATGCAGCTGGCCCCATTCCAGTTCATTAATGGTATTCCTCTTGCTAGGAAGCAACTCGCAAGGTATAACTTCACGCTCCAGCTTCACCATCCAAGTGCCACTGGTGAATATGCAAGTTAGAGACACACACACACACACACACACACACACACACACACACACACACACACACACACACACACACACACACACACACACGCACACACCCACACACCCACACACACACACGTGAATAATGCAACGTACGTGCCAAGATGCATCATGTTCCAAACTACGATGATCTGATGACATCGAAGGACCGTACGCTTCTTGTCTGACGGGAGCACCTCGCTAGGCAAACTAAGGTCGCACTAAGTTTCCCGACAGTTCGGATAAAGCCTTAATGAAGTAAGTACTAAGCAATATATTTTCCTTCAACAACACAAAAAATGCCTAAATAGCCGCGAACTGGGTTGTTTTCTGTCGAGCCGTTGATGCTTGTCGGTGCTCTACTCCACGAAACATTTCAATACTCAGAACATCCTTCACTCGGAGACATTTAATAGTTTGTACCTCCAATATGAAAGGGTCTGACTGAACAAGCGCCAAGCTGAAGACCGCAAGGACTATGGCCAGCGCCGGCAACAGCTTCGACATGATCGGCGGATGGTTTGCTATCCGCAAAACTGCGACTCTTCTAGTCAGATACGTACCTCTTTGATATGCAATCCTCGTAAGTTCCTATAGCATAGTATTGAGATCCTCTTAATGCTAGCTGCTGCCTTGATCCATATCGGGCGTCGATGCCGTACCTGCCAGTCCTCGTACCTGCTAGCCCTAATTCGGATAAGGTACCTGTGTCATGCTTCAGACATACAAGGTCCCTGCATTTGCCCACCAACCATACCAAACAAGGATTGTGACGAGCATTCTCCATGGTTGCCGTTTGCAGAAGTCAAACGGAGTGCCGGCTCCCTCTAGGTGACATGGGCGATTCACGTCTTAAAAACGATTGCCACTACCTTGTTTTTTGAGGCATCACGTTCCATGCAATCTTCCAATACGGTTATTGTGGGGCCAATAACCGGTTTATTTCGTGTGATAGTCTTGCACTGCTGCAAGGTCTAGCCTAGTTCCTAGCACGCTGGAATGGCCTGCGGATAATACTATAATCATCAGAGAGGAACGTATGAGGAACGCAATGCGATGTACCTCCATGTACCGAGATAGTCTCCGAGTGCGTGGTACCGGCATTTTGCAGGTACTGGCCTTCTTCCCTTTTCCTTCTTCTCGGGTGAAGCCAACCGTACGGCGGGGTTTAAAGGCTCATCTATCAAGCCGACTGAGCCAAGATTAACTTTCAGAGTTATTCCATAAGTTTGGCTATCCAGACGCATCAGAACTTGTGTGCAGGTCGTGCTGCCGGACGTCCGAAAGGGCCTTGCAACCCAACGAACGGAATAAAATGTGCTAGCCTTGAAGCCATACAAATTTCTG
>MVGU01000404.1:412500-495000 GCA_002005505.1 Botryococcus braunii
GCCCCTCTCCCCGGGAGAGCTCCAGGTCTGTGCATGGACCAGAGCCTTGAATCTTTGAAGCTTCTTCCCTTATCTCTCGTCCTCCTTTACCAGGCAAGGAGTGTGCGGCTCCCATCCCTCTCCCTTTCAGAGGCAGGAGCCAGGCCCTTTAATCCGTAAACTGACTTCCCTAACCTCGTGGCCTCTTCTACCAGGCATGGTGTGTGCGGCGTCCGTCCCTCTCCCGCTCAGTGGCAAGGCCCAGGGGCTCGAATCCTTAAACTTACTACCCGTACCTCATGCCCTCTCCTACCAGTGAGTTTGGTTTTTTCCAGCAAACGAATTTACAGCGCTGTAGTAGTAGTAGCATGGTAATGATGTTGTGATGTCGTTGTTAAGGTAGGAAAGGAATGCTTTGCTTCCCAAGTGGCTGTGCCGTTCTCCGTTTCCGGGGTTGACAGAAGTGCATTGGGAGGCGTAGGAATCGCAGAAGGGCTTGAAGGACAACTGCTGTGAGGAGGCGGGGGCCTGCCCTTGTGAAGAGCCCGTGGAGGGTACCAAGCCGGTGGGCGGTATCCTGTGGTCATACGTCAGCCCCGCCCTCCTCATGCTGGCTCTCTGCGTGCATGCTGCCTTCGAGGGTCTCACGCTGGGCCTGCAGGTCCGCACCCCCCCCCCTCCCCCTTCCCTCAGGCACACAGTGCCGGGGTTCGCCCCAACAGATGCCGAGCGGTACATTTTCCTGGGTACTGGGTACATTGTACTGGGGCCACGTAGGCTTTTCACGCCAGTATGATCCCACACGCAGGACCATACAGGGTGCTGCTCTGTCTCTGTGTACCGACCAAGTTCCTGTCACACAGCATTACTGAGTCCTCCGCGTCCATTGAAGGCCCAATCCTCTGCGTCTGATAAATGTGAATTACTTCTGCTTTAAATGTGAATGTTACATGTCACCATTCATGATGACTGGACTTGCTTGTCAGCTAACGTGTGAGATTCATTCACTTCTCTGCGTCTTAACAATGTAAATGTAACACGTTACCCCTTTGTCTGACTAGCTGTGCTGGTCAGCCAACGTGTAAGATGCATTCACTCCTCTGCGTGCTGATAAATGTGAATATAACACGTCACCTGTCATGATGACTACATCTGCTGGTCAGCCAACGTGTGAGGCTCATCCACTCCTCCGCTTCTGATGCCCCAGACAACTTCCTTTCGGTGTTGATTACGTGCCAGTGCCTCCGTTGGACCTCGCTGTTGCTGTCCAGCCCCTCCTCCCGTCCAACCCCTTGGACACACACACACACACACACACACACACACACACACACACACATACACACACATCATGCACGCACGAGTGCGCGCAGAGATAGGGGGAAAGGGGCGAGAAGGGGTGGGTTGTAGAATTCCTTCGAAGGGGGTGGGATGATAGAAGTGGGTGGGATGAAAGAAGCGGGTGGGGTGGGGGGGGGAATGGGAGAGGGGGGGTTGGATGGAGGGCAAGAGAGTGTCTGCAGTCTGGCGTTCTTAGATGCGGAGGGAATAAATCGGTATCTGCAACACCAAAGGGTCCGCTGCTTTGGTTGGCTTGGTTGTGATGAAGGGGTTGGGGGCATGGGACGCAGACAAGCAGAGCGGGAGTGATAACCGTGCTGGTGGCTATGGTGAGCCACAAGTGGGTGGAGAGCATTGCCCTCACCACGCGCTTCCTCCGAGCCGGGCCCCGCCCGTGGTGGTGCGCCCCCTCCCCCTGGTAGCTGGACAGAACAGGAGGGAGAAGAGGACAGCAAGACACAACGAACAAGGGACGGAAAATCGAAAGAGAAGAAGACAAAATGAAAGAAAGAAGGAACAAGAAAGTAGATAGATCGATGGATAAGACAAAGACGGACAGAAGAAAGATAGGTTGATATATAGATAATTTACAGACAGACAGACAAAAAGAACAAGAGAGAGCAAGAAAGAAAGACAGAAGGTAAGAAAGAACGAAGGGAAGGAAGGAAGGAAGGAAGGAAGGAAGAAAGAAATGTAATCGGGTAAGGATGTGATTTTCCCATGACTCTTCTGGTCCCCATCCGGCCTCCCACACAAACTGCTGCCCTTTCACGGCTCGCCGCCGTGCTTGAGTTGCCGTTGCGGTGCTTTCCTTGTTCCCAGCGCGATGCCTTGGATCACTAGTGCCATTGTACCAGGCACATCCCTCCACCAACCACCTCAAGAGGGGAGACCAGGCGCAGATTGGCTGCCTTCTCCCAAAAAATGCAACTCACAAAAACTAGAAACCTTTGCATTGCATGGGGATGAACAACTTCAGACTCAAAAGGGGCGGACACGGGGAGTTGCTCGAATGGCGACGGAGATCCGAATCTGAGGTGGGGAAGGCGGGGTCGGGGGTTGTGGCGTGACAGGGCAATGATACTGATGCTGTTCCCCTTCGCGGTTGTGGTGCCGGTCGGAGTGGCGGTCGGCATAGTTTTGACCTCCATCAACGCTTGGGTCACGCTGGTCCTCTTCGGTCTCATCTCAGGTGCTTCCAACCTACCTCTACGTCCCTCTCTTGCACTCCCCCTTGTCACGCCCTGTCTCCATTGAGCTCGGCCCGGGCAGCCACGCCCTGTGCCATGGCCTGTGTGTGTGTGTGTGTGTGTGTGTGTGTGTGTGTGTGTGTGTGTGTGTGTGTGTGTGTGTGTGTGTGTTCTGCATGCTGTGCAGTGGCTGTGCTGTGTGCACTGAGCTGCCCCCGGGGCCATGTAGAAAGGGGAAGGAAAAAAAAGACGGCCTGTCTGCACCGAATTGGTGCCTCGATCCCCTGTTTCCCTACTAGAGAAGGCAACAACTGGTCTCTCCAATTCCCCCCGCCCCCACCCGGAAAGAAAGGAGGGGGGGGGGGGAAGCGAAGGCTCGGCCTTTCAAACACTACGCACGCTTGTGGATGCGCTTTTCTCATGTGAGGTGTCCTGCACAAGGGCATGAGTGCGGTAGAAGATGGGTCTTCACTGGTTGTCACACCTCAGAAGCTGTCCATTACCATTCACAATCCTCCAACCTGAGATTTGGTCCAAATAAAAGCACGAGACTGTAGCCATCGGCTGTGCTGGCCCCGTTTGGGGGACACATATGCCCTTGGAGGGTTTTCCAGACTTGCGCACCCTGCAGACTTGTGCACCATGCATACTTGCGCACCATGCATCTTTGCGCACCATGCAGACGTTGGCAGCGCACATTGTTGACTTCCAAAGGGCCCCAAGGTCAATTTCTGTGCGGTTCAGACGTTTGGTCGTTAGATGCGTCCAGGGTATTCGTTGTTTGGTTGTGTTTGGGAGGTGGGGGGGCCAGGATCTCTTCCTGTCGGCTAGTTTTTATTCTATTGCCATGGAGCAATAGCAAACTTGGTTCTTGCAAGCTTTTTGCCGTTGTGGAGTCCTTTCGGTGCATTGCCAGACCAGGGGGAGCAGGGGCAAAGTACTGGAGTTTGCTTCAATGGTCATGGAAGCCACCATGCGTATGTCCAACTGTAGTGATGTTGCTAATGGATAGGTTGCCTACTCTTAATCTGGTCTTTTCTTTTTACCTTCTATTCCTTTTCTTGCCTTTTCGCTTCACTTTCATTTTTTCCCTGTTTTTTCCTTTCATTTCACCACTTTTTTCACCACTCCTTTCCTCTCTTTTTTGTTTCTTTTCTTTCCTTTCCCTTGATTTCTCCCTTCTTCCTGTGTCGGGGGGTGAAAAGGAGGTTTGAGGGCGGGTTGCTGCGGGGGGCCGCAGGAATGTTCATCTATGTGGGCGGCTACGAGATCATCGCAGAGGAGTTTGCGGCGCCGGTCCAGGGCCAGAAAGTCTTCCGTTTCTGCCTGTTTGTGGCCATGATGATCGGCTTCACGCTGGTCGCTTTGTTGCAGCTTGTGCATGACGGCTAACACCGCGTGCACCTCCATGGCTGGGCCCCCTTCCATGCGTTTCTTGTACAGTAGTCGTCTTAGAAATATGACTCGCAGACTCACTTCGGCAAGACCCCCACCCTTTCCACTTGTTGCCTTTTCCTTCTTTTCTTCCTGCTTTTTTTTGGGAAAGGGGGGTGTTGGGTGGCGGAGGGCATTGGACTCTGATTTTATGGAGTGCCAGCTCTAGAGCCTGTCAGGTCCTGAGGAGCGGCTAAGGCATCTGCACATTGCATTGGCCGACTCCATGTTGTAATTGCTTGGCGTCGTATTGCTTTTGTATTAGGGTGAGGAACGTCCGTCATCGATTTTGTCACTTCCTTCGGGAAAGGTTTTTTGAGACATGGTGTATATCTATTTCATCTGTTATAAAGACGGAATAGACCAAAATGTATTGTCCCAAACAGATTTTGCTGAGGCCTGTTACCTGCTAGTTTCTGCTTAAAATGTGAAGTATAAGTGATCCGTCCGTTTCCCCGGGGTCAAATCATGGGTTGCGTGGTTGGTTTGATAGTCATGGGTTGTCAGAAAGGCCCTGTGCGCGCTACTGGTCGCTCTGGGGCTGGCTACGTGGCCGAAGCACTGCAGAGCGCGACCAATGGTCCCCTTGTGACCAGGAGCGATCCGAGTGTGGAGAGAGCGTAAAGAGGATGAAAAGCTTCTTAAACACATCCAATAGTCTGTGATATAATAAAATAGCAGAGACTCAGTGGGTGGGAGCATATAAAGGATGGAAAGCTTCTTAAACACACATATATTGGATTGTAGTATAATAAAAGAATCTTAAACACAAATATATTGGTCTGTAGTATAATAGAAGAACAGAGACTCTGTGGGTGGGCAGGACTCCTCTTAGAAGCACATGATCGGCAGAGCACCTTTCAGGGGTCTGTCAGGTCCTGATTTTGTGAGAACTACTGAAACATAGCAGTACCAAAACCGAGTATTACTGATGCTCACCGAACATACAGATAATGGAGGGGACTCGACATCGGGTCTGCTTCAAGAGCCAGTATGATTGTCAATGTTGACAATCATGAAAGCTGTCTCCCTGGTCCTGAATGTTCTAATCCTTCCTTCCAGCCCTGAGGGGAAGTTCCCTCCCTTCGGCTGGACTCGATACCGTCATCGAACATTAGCCAGGCAGCCCTAAGTCCAGTTCGTGTGCTTGATGGACTCCACAACCGTCGGGTACCAGAAAACCACCCATGTGTCGGGGAGGTACCGTTGGTCACCTGGGGGATCCTTCGCACGCACTTGCAGGTGTGTGATCACTCCCCTGCTAGAGACTATCATGCACTCCGGCACAAACTCCATACACGGCTGGGTGGTACGGGGCGTTCCCTCCCAGGCCACGGTGTACCGCCCACCATGCCCCCCCCCCACCCCGCCCCGGGGGGAAGGGCAGACGCCCTCTCGCCTCGGGTCCTGTAATTGGGCTCTGGTGTATTTCATTGGTGGTGGTGGTTGTTGCCACCTTGCACTGTCCTGATCTGTGCCTACCGAAGACTGCCCCCTTTATGTGTGTGGGGCCCCGGACCGGCAATATCAGGAAGCCCGCACACGTGGCCTTCCCTGGTCTGTGCTGTGAGGGCTTGAATGTGCTTTCACTGGCCCTGCGTCTGTTGACGCCTCTCCCACGTGAGACCCAGCACGTGCAGCCCCTGTCTGTCTGTGGGTGCATGTGGGGGGGGAGGGGGATGTGGTGTGGCTGGTGGGATAATTCGGCCCTTCTTTTAATTTTTTCAGTTCTGGATCGGAAGCGTTGCCGAGCGAGCGGACCGGACTTCACTGGTTGAGGAAGTAGATCTTGTAGGGGATGGTGTTCGATGTCCAGTCAAGTTAAAAAGTGGTTGGTGGCATGATTTCCCCAACGGCCCCTCCTGTGGCAATAGCAAGGATTTTCATTCGTCCATACAAATGGCATACAAGAATATGCTACGCTTTTCATTTGAAGGGAACTAGCTGCAGGCAGCCCCCACCTGTGCAAGGGGGCTCCGCCAAGCAAGGTGTTGGCCTAATCAGGCTGGGCACATAAGATACAATGGTACGTTCACTTCCATGGCAGCTAGGGTCGTCAGATACGCAGCTGGCAGCTGGCCAAGGTCGCAGTCTTAGTCAAGTCACATCCAGACATTTTTTTGGTGTAAAGTGTTTGAAAGTAGAAAGTGTTGTAGTCCTGATTAGAGAATTGAAGGGTGCCAAACCTCGAGCCCCGTCCTGCTTGTGCAAACACGCGATCGTTAGCTGGCCATGTCAGTGCAGGAGTTTCCTCGTGGGAGGGACTCTCGCAAGAAGACTCTTTCTTTCTTTCTCTCGAGAAGACTTTTTTGTTTGGGAGGGTCGACAATGCATGGGCTTTCATTGATGTTGCGACCTCGCTGGTGCCAGAATTCTTGCTGTCATATGTCAAAGGGGAGTCATTCGTCCTGTCATGTTGAAGATGAAAAGAGAGTTGTCCGGTACGACAGATGCATTCGTGTCATGGCTGGATGGGAGTTTAGGGCTCTCGCCCCCAATGGGGGCCCCCCCATCTTCCTTTTCCCATGCATACCTGTCATGGCTCATTACTCATCGACCGTTGGATCATGACTCATGATCCAATGTAAATCCAGTCTTCTGGAGGTAGGTCCCTCGGAAGATATCCCGGAAGGATGGGGGATGCAAATGAAGTGGATTGGGAGCATGAATGCTGGTAAATGACAAGATACTGGGTGGGTGCTCCAGCAAATGAAGTGTTCCAGATTGGGAGCATGCATGCTGGTTAATGCACACGCTTACCTCTATCATATGCATGTGACAACATGTCACTGACATGTCGTGATTGGCCTGACATGGTGGCAAATCGACGTGGCAAAGAAAACAAAAGATGATGTAGTCGAGACGGGCTGGTCGGACGGCACAGCAGGCTCACTGTCAAATTATATACACGGCATTACACAGAAACGACCAGACTTTGTCTCTTGCCTGCCTTGCTGACGTGAATACAAATAACCTAAAAGCCTGTCGTACATCTATGTCACAGATATTTGATCTGCCAACAGAGAAAACGCCATCTGCCATGTGGCTGGGGATCTCTGCAGTACAAACAACACATTCACAGCTCTCAGACCGGGTATACATTAAAGGAACCGTCTTCCCAATGCTCGAGGTGGTCAGTCTAAAGGAAGTGATGTCAGAACGTGTGCAAACTACCCCATCCACACCGGCACAAGACCCCGGTCAAAACCCACCCCAGCCGAGCGAAATTCACCAACTCTCTTTTCCTGCCCGACATATCTAAACGGATGTAAAGTTTCGGTAAGCGTTGTTTTTCTACAGAATCTTCACAAGAGGATCTCCATACGACTAACCTATTTTCCGACCCCAGCACTGTCCTTGGCTGCATTCACTAGTTTCCCAACCCTTTCCCCTCGCTGCTCTCATCCACTGGGGATACTCTGTACCGGAAAAATTGGCTTAAGAGAGGCGAAAAAGGCAAAACACGGCCGACGGGATTTTGGCAGCCGTGCGCTCCACCCTGGTGGGATAGACTGCACCAACCCTCCATGACTTAAGCCACAAAGTGGCACAGAGGCTCGACCCCAAAGCAATTTTCGCATGCAATGAGCACGAGGGACGTGCGTGACAAGTCCTGATAGGTCGCCCGAAGATGTGAGGAATATCGTCTTCTCTCCTAGAGAAAGGGGGGGCCAATCAAACAAAACAAGGTCCAAGGGAGAACCGCATCAACCCAGGTTTTGTTTGCGAGTCTATTCCTCTCAAACTACACTCGTTCCCCACAGTTATGGGCCAGCGCATGCCCATAGCCTGCGAGGTCGACAGCCTCCCTCCTGACCCGAATCCTAAGAGTGGCTCCGCAGTGCCCCCCAAGGGTTGCCAAACCAGGCACCTTAGACAGTGACAGCGGCAAACCGCTCGGACTTGCCATACATGTACTCCTCGAAGCGCTTGACCTCATTTACGGAGCCGTAGCAGATCTCTGTCCGCTGGTCGTGCGATGTGATGGGAACGTCCAGGGCTGACACGCGCTTGCCGTCGCAGCTGGAGGCGCCTCCCGCCTTCTCCACCTGTACCGCCCTCCCCCCTCTCCACATGTCACAAATGTGGACTGCAAATTCCATCCCACCCCACCCTGCCCCTTGCCCACCTCCACAAACCATGTAAGCCCTCCCGGTGGGCTCCCACCACGCCCTCATGCCCCCCACACACACATACAAGCGAATGCGGAGACCTGCACATCACATACACACCCACGCACACCCCTCCCCCCCCCCCCCCCAACACCACGCACGCATGCACGGCAGAAATACACACAAAAACATGCACATGAGCGCGCGCATGAGCGTACGTGTACACAAATCCACCACACCTCACTTTCGTATCATCCCACGCCGCGGTCACTAAGGCACCCCATTTCCCCTCTGCCAGTTTATGCACTTCCCACAGGCTCATGACTGCGCCCCAGAGAAAATGGGACCTGAGAGCGTCCAATAACGTGCTTGTGTATAGGCGTTAGGCGACAAGAAAGCAAACTATTTACTTGACTTGTACAACCGCAACCAATAGCCACGATTCCTCAACCCTCCGTGTTGTTGCCCTCTATCGAAGGCCTTCCTATAGCAGCACAGAACGGCCTGATCGCCTTCCACATCTGGGACTTGTGCTTGTGGGAGGCCGACAGGTGCATCACCGATTGCAATCTCGCATCTCTGGGCCCTCTTCCCTTGTATGCAAGTGTGTGTGCGCCCGCCTCCACCTCCCTGGGGAGGCCGGCCCCCTTCCCATTCTCCGCATCCTTCCTCCCACAGACTTTCTTCTCCCACATTCCTCCGCATGGAACAGGGCCTTGCATTTCTGGAATGAAAACCCCAAAAAGTGCATTTCTCCCAGCTCTCAAACCCAGGGCGCATCCCCAGCAGTTGCTAATGCCTCTTCAGCGGGGAGAGCGCTGCCTCCGAGTCGGTAGGGAGCCTATCAACTGGCGTGAGTGGGGAGCCTGCCCCAATATAATGTCCAATGTTGTGAGGGGCGAGCCCCTCCAAAGTAGCGTCCAACAGTGGTGTCCAACGCAGTGACCTAGGTTGCGAGGGGGGAGGCTGTCCAATGTAGTGTCCGACGTTGTGAGTGAGGAGGCTGTCCAATGTCGAGTAGCTCAGCTTTGCTACACCTCATCACCTCATGCAGGCATCCCTTGCCGAAAGGTGTAAGAAGGAGGGTGGGAAGGTAGCGGAGAGGGGGTGGGGCGCTCACCAGAAGGCCGAGGGGAGCGACCTCGAACAGGATGCGCAGCTTGGCTTTGGTGGAGGGGGAGGTCACGTTGGTGAACACACCCTTCTCCTTCACAATGATCTGGAACACATCCGGCACCTGCGCTTGCCCCCGTGCCCCTCAAAACTTGCTGGGAAGGACTCCGGCCTTGAGAGGATACTGGCATTTGCATCAACATTTGCATCCATGCGCCTACCACACATGTTACATAGGCTGGGGTTCGGGGTCTTGCAAATCTGTGGGGGCCACTCTACAAATAAGCGAGAGAATGCGAAGTAGTCGTTCCGAGTCCAAGAAGATGGCGAATTGGGCTGTAAGGTTGAGCCGCAAACAATGCCTGCAGGTCACATGTGCAGCAGACAGGGCTGCCAAAAATTGGCAAGTCCCCAACCCCGCACACCAACCAGGTACAGGAACAGGAACAGAAGCACAAACTTCGAGCAGGAGCTGGCACGTTGCAAAGAGATTCAGCATCCTTTTCTCACTTTCAACGTCGGTATGAGTATTTATGCAGAGCTCGGGCGTGTTCAACAAAAAACATTATGCAGCAACAGGTGAGGTCCACAGCGGTAAGATGTTTACAGGGCTCACATCGCTTTATACAGCCCGTGCCTGCCTATCAGTTGGACCTGCAGAGACAAGAAGCAGGCCCAAGCAAAAACATCACGCGTTGTTTCAAGAGCATGGAAAATGTACCACATCCAAGATTGAGCCCCGTTCGTTCTTGCCTGCCCAATCCCCGAATCGCTATGCCCCCATCTTAATCTCCCCCCCCCCCCGACCTTAACACACACACACACACACACACACACACACACACACACACACACACACACACACACACACACACACACACACACACACACAATATAGGAACACTTCCCGACCCCGTCCCAAACAAGGGTGGGGGGGAGCGGGTAGAGGGGAGAAGGGGGGAGGGGGGACGGCAGGGGGGGGGAGAGAGAGAGAGAGAGAGAGAGAGAGAGAGAGAGAGAGAGAGAGAGAGAGAGAGAGAGAGAGAGAGAGAGAGAGAGAGAGAGAGAGAGGGGGGGGGGGGGGGAGTGAGAGTACATGTGTTTCAAACATGAAAAGTATGTCCCCTCTTTTTCCTTTGGACAGGGGGATATGAAACACCAAGGGGTGAGGGTGAGAAGGGGCAGTACCATGCCACCAGTGTATCGCAAGGTGTACTTCTCGCCAACATAGTAGCTGATCAACTTCTCATACTCAGGGTTGTCGAAGGTGGCCCTCAGGTTGCCTGGTGAGAACATTTTGCCCTCCCCTGCACCCAGCCCACAAACCTTCACCTCCAAGTCCCCCCTAGAGAGGAGGCCAGTCTGACAAGCAGGCACCTCAAACCAAGCATGTGCAATCAGCCCAGCAAACTGATGATGCACGGAACACTGGCCTCAGGAGAATCAGAAGGGGGCGCAAGGGGGCGTTCCTCTGTAATCTGCCTGACCGACTGAGGTGGCTTCGACTGAGATGCACTAACAAGACATATCGTGAGGCCGTCTGGCGGGGAGGTGAGGCGGCGTTTCTTTTCCTTTCAAAACAGGGGACGTTTCCTTGCAAAACAGTGAAAAGTTCCTTGCAAAGTGTATATATATAGTGAAATCCATGTGCGACAGGGCGCTGGTGGGTGCACGTACCAATGTCAGTGGTCTCCTTGACGTGGAGCCACTTGCCGTCGTCCTGGAGGAGGAACTCGTGGCAGCCCGGAGCGTCCTTCAGGGCTATGCAGTACACAGTGCGGGGCCCGTAGATGCCCATGCCTGCTGCTGCCTGCCCACCCCCCACAGACCAGCGCTCAGCAACCCCCAAAGACACGGGGCGTGCCCGTCACAGCTCTTGCACGCCCGCCAACTTGTCACATTTGTTTGACACCCTCCAAAACACGGGACGCGCTTGTGGTCACAGCTGCTGCACACCCCCCAAGTTGTCACAGCTGTTGGACGCCCACCAAAACACGGGGCGCGGTTGTTACAGCTGTTGCACACCCCCGCCCCCCCCCCCCAGAAAAAAAAAAAAAAAAAGATGTCACAGCTGTGAGACACCCTCCAAAACACGGGGGCTGCTTGTCACAGCTATTGCTCGGCCGCCAAAATACAGGGCCACAGCTGATAGACACCAACGTCATGTGGACGCATTAAATGCTTGACCGTCCTGTGGCCGCCTGTAAAAACGGGAGGCAAACATTTGTATGTAGGGGCTCAGTGTTGGGGATCCAGGGCGCTTTTCAGCAGCACCCCCATGGGGATGGGAAGGTAAGCTGGCAAGAACAGAGGAACAACAACCTCAGGGCATGCCAGGAAACCGAAGGGCACACAAGGGAAAAGAGGGCACGAGGCCGAGCCCAAACAAGTGGGGCGCAGAGGCAAGTAAGCACATTGGACATACAATTCCAAGCCGATCGACCTTTAAGAACCAATCCGGCCCAAGTCAATCAACCTTTTAACAACCAATCAAGCCCAAGCTGATCAACTTGTAGCAATCAGTCAAGCCCACGCTGATCAACCTTTTACAGCCAATTGGGCCCACCTGGTCGCGGCCAGTGATGCCAGTGAGCTTGTCGCCCGGCCATACGCCGAAGATGGTGCCGACAGTGAAGTTGGTGTCGACGATGGAGCTGCCATCCAGGGGGTCGAAGGCCACTGAGAAGCCGCTGCCCTGCAGATCCACTGGCTCTGGCACCTCCTCTGAGCAGGCGTACTTGCACACCCCCTGCACGCAACCCCCCGCCCCTCTAGTACTCTTCATATCGTCCTCCCCGCCCCTCCAGTACTTCACAGACCGTCCTCCCCGCCCCTTCAGTACTCCACACACCCGTGCAACCTTGCACTTCGGCCTCACTAAGTGCTCCAGTTCCACGTCTGCATCCCCATATTGCTTTTTGAGTGTGAACTTGTCATTCAATTAACACTCCGTGACACGTCTATACTCTATCAACTCCCCTTTCTCAGGTCTTAAGTCACTCTCCTCAAGCTGCCTGCGTCCCTTTGCAGCTTTTTTCCACTCCCTCGCAAGTCACTGACCAGTTCACAGTCCATCCCCCCCCCCCCCCCCAAAGCACACATAACCCTTCCCCAATACACCCGCACACCTACCCACACCCGCCCGCACGCCCAGACACACACAGGTATTCACCCTGCAAAATTCCACACCCTCCCACCCCACCTCTTTTGAGGCATACATCCAAGAACGCGCCCTTACGTGCAACCGCATGCTGAACATGCCCTGCAAACCTAAGCCGGACTTGAGAGGCGGAGACGCTTGAGAGGTCAGCACCTCCAGTCAGCCGTCACAGACCCTCTTTAGGGAGCCTGGACAGGGGTTGCAAATAGAAGTAAATCTGTCTTGTGCCTGGCTGCGCATGTGCGCCTGCTGCGGCACACGGCTAAGGCAACCACCATGGCAATCACGTGTACTCGGGCGATCAGCTCCCCTGGGGGAGGTACCTCTTCAGTAATCCTCTGTACAGAAATGAAAGATCCTCATATTTCTATGCAAAGCATCCTCATACCTCTGCGCAACCCTCTCTAAAGATGTGAAGAGAGCAGCTGTACAGCTGTATGCGAAGCTTTGTGAGACCTTAACGTAGCCCTCTCTACAGATCTGGGGCCAGCTGTCTGCGAAGCAATTTCATACCTCGATGTAAGCCTACCTACAGATGTGAAGCGAGCTATATGCGGAACCCTCTCAGACCTTTATGGAGCCCTCTCTACAGATGTGAGGTGAGGTGTAAGCGAAGCATTTATATACCTCTGTGCAAGTCTATCTGCAGACGTGATAGCTAGCCGGATGCGAAGCATCCTTTCACCTCTGTGCCCTTTGGATCAGCATCGCGACCCGTATGGGCTGAGTCAGAAGAAATGAAAAGAGGACTCACGGAGAACTTGAGGGCTTCGAAGAGAAGTTTGTCAGCGAGCACATCCACTGCAAGCTGCTCATCTCCGAAGCTGTTTGCGCAGCCGACCTGGCCACAAGATGCCGTTCTCACCTGCAAGCCGCGCACGCGCATCAGGAGAAGAGCACTGTCATGCCAAGGAAGACGTGCCTCCCTGCCTGCGTTAGCTTGTAGCAGAAGGCGCTTTCCAGTCCCGAGAGAACTGCTCTCTTCCCCTCCGTGAGATTTAACAAGCATTTTCAACCACGAGATGATGAGAATGCCCTAGGGGCTGCCACTTCGAATGGTCTGCTAGCATAAAAGGGAAGGCTGTACAAGGTGCACCCGAAAAGGCCCAGCAGAGACCAATATGGAAGGCGTTAGTTCAAACATTTGCCCTTGCTTTGACAGTGCCCTGTGGGGCAAGCTGTGGGACGGAATCGGCGTGTACATGTCTTAGGCCACAACTGGAGCCAATTCTTGTGCAGCAACGCTTCCTGAACGAACGGAGGAGTTCCATCCTTTGTTAGTAGGCAATAAATGCCATACATCCTTTGCAGGAACAGCAATATCAATTGGGAGAGCTCAGAATAAGCCAATTGGGATTAGAAGTGTGCAAGTGTATTACCTTGAACGCAATTGTCCTAACAGCCTCGGACAGGCTCATTAAGACTTGGCGCAGCTTTGGGTCAGGAGTGGCCTCGACAAGAAACTCCTCAAGGGAGTCACCAACCTGCACAATCCCCAGTGCTTTAGGATTCTTCAAAGAGGAGCTTGATTTCCCTAAGTCTGTTGCCATTCTTAAATCTTGGGAGGAGAGAGGCTGCATGGTCTGCAATAATCAGCCACATTAACAGAGGCCAAGTCTATTAATCCTGCTCCGACAACAACTATTCAAGAGACAAGAACTATTCAAGAGTTCTTTACTATCAACAATCAAATAGGAACGGAAAGCCTGACGATGACAGTGTGCAGGAAGAGGACATGGTTTGCTTACGTTGCGCGGTGGATGGTCAACCTTGTGTCAGCCCTGCAAGGGCCGGACAAGAACCTGCCAGGAACTGAGAAGTTTTCCATGCCATACCTTTGCACGGGTCGTCAGGACAGCCCTGCTGCTTTTGCGGGACACTGCCTGGCCGGCATGGAGGGCAGCCCCGGCGAAGGACGAGCTTCGGGCAGACGACAAGGCCTGCGCAGAAGACGAAAGCCGGGGAACAGCCAGCATCTGCACAGAAGGAAAGAAGAGTGAACCCAGCATCTTAACATAATTACATTGTAAGAAGCTGCCAACGTGATCGAAACGTTCAGCTGTCCGCTCTACGGTCGAACAGGTTTTCAAATAAAAAGAATGGTAACGCCTTTGAAAATCTGCATTTCAAAGACGCTCTGGCCAATCACATCTTTTTCTTCCGTTCAACTTCATGCGACCACTCAACCACATCCAGCGCAACAGACCTTGGGGGTATTCTTGGCGGGCCTTGTTGCCTGCTTGCATGCTGCCTGTGCAGTAGAGCTGCAGATATTTGCAGTGAATGTCGCCATCTTAATTGGTTTTGTTTGGCAACTGTTATGCACTGAACAGTCAACGTTGTCGGGAGGCTCGCTGCCATATCCATTTAGAACCACACGGGATCAGCCGCAGGGCAGGCGGCAATTCCGAGATCAAAGGCCGTTCGTGGAATGCCATACAGTTGTTTGGCCGGTCTTATCCAATTTTGAAGAGGGGAGCGCATCCGGTACGGCATGCTCGGCTTCCCCCAGACAGGTTCATCCGTCTGCATCTCATCATGCCCTCTGGGCTGGATTGATGTAATTCTTTTCTTTTACAAGAGTGGAGTAAAAAAGACCAGCCCAATGTTCAGGGACCCAAACCCCCAATGTGTCAAGCTATGAGTCACACCCGGCGAGCGGCCAGCTGGCGACCCACAGCCGCCGCAATGATGAAACTGACCCGACGAATGACAAAATATCCCTCCACATCTTCTTGAGCAATGATGGCTTGGTTCAAAAGCCCCTGGAGCCTTCTTTTCTGTTCTTTTCTTTCTTCCCCCAAAGCACAGGCTATGTGGTCATGACATCTGTATACCAACATTCTCAACATGTTCTCTGGACATTTCCAGCATCCGCTACTCCTGTGAAGTTCTTCTTGCTTGTTTTAACGCTGAAGACCAGAACCAAACGTCAACTTTCCTAAAAAACATTGTGAGAGGTGGGAGAAAGCTTGCTCAGCGTCACACAGGTGTGTCATGTACAGGACATGCATATGAGGATCAGGGGAGGAAGGTGCGTTACCTCTTTCTATACATGTAAGGATCAGGGGAAGAAGCTAGACATAAAACCTATTTTGAGGTGTTGTTGTGGTTCGTAAGGGTGTCCATGGTCATCCAATAGAGAGCTTGGGCGTCAGCAGGGGTTCTGCACCGCCTCAATCATATTGATACCCCTGGGATAGGCACCCACACTTTTTTCCAAATTGACATGTGTTACACGGAGGTGGTTGGTGATGAGCGCCTCTTCATATCTACCTACCTTGCCTTCGACCTCATACCGTCAATCGTTTCTACCTTCCTTTGCCTGGGCCACGCGCTCTGTGAGGTTGTTTCTCTAGCAGGAGGTCTGCACCGTTGTCTGCCGCATTGTGGAGTTGTCATAGCCTTAGTTATGACATATAATGTATTGGTAATCCACGTGACTGCATGGTCCGGCAATCACGTGGGGCAGCAGTCTCGCGGGCATAGATAAGCTCGCCTGCCACAAAAGTTCCCTTCAGATTGATAGCCTGGGAACGACTTGATATTAAGTTTTCCGACAAACCGTGGACATCAAGATTGTGATGCTATGCGCTAAAGCAGTCTTAGTTACTGTGTATAGGGCCGTGTGGACAATCTTCTACTTACAATGTCCTTTGCTTGAGGCTAGGTAGTGTGAGAGGTACTTCGGTCTATCCACCACCGACAGTCGGTGGCGCACACCAGTCTTTATATATTCAAGAGGTTTTAGGAAGTGAGAGTCACAGTACCTCACGTTTGTTGTGTATACCTAGTGGTGACAGAGATCCCGGTAGGGGACGCCCACCGAGGGGAGCATCACACATTTACAGCAGGTGTATGCAGGGGATCCTACGCCCCAAAAGTCACTGTAATTACTTACATTCCCAATTGTAAGGCTCACATCTCAATTCTCTACTTTCTCTGCCGAGACTGCCTGGTTTCGGACTACGATCGCAGATCGGTGAGTGGCGCGCTACATCCCGACACTATCCTGAGCTCAAAGTAAGTTGATGGATGAAGCTGTGTAATATACCCACGAGCGAGTAAGTGTGTCTTGTGAGTTTTCATTTTGAATTCATACCTGGTGGGACTCCCTCTCGGAGTTTCCAAGGTCCGTCGCTTGTGCCTGATAAGCACTTTGATTGAGATACTGTGTTTGCCTAGAAGTGTTTATTGGCGCAAGGCCTGTGATTTCTGAGGTTTCATCTGCTCTGCGTCTGTTTAGAGTCCAGTCCGTCCCTCTTGCGAGAGTAAGCTTTTGTGCGGATCAGAATCCGGCACTTATCTGTTTCGATTGTTAAGTGACCTACCATACCGGGAGATGCGAGGTTAACGTCTTGATTAGAAGTAAAGATCAGGGATTCAATTGGCATGTTTGCCTCTGTGTCGTGCTTTTGGGCATAGCCGCCCGCGCTTGGACCTCTCTCCCAGGATTGGTGGTGTACGCTGACATTTGTATTTGAGTTTGAAGGCTCAACTTTTTGGCTGAAACCAGGAAGATAGTTGACTGGATTGCGAGCAGGTGGAATCTCGAAGAACGGCACGACGCCGTTAAGCATAAGGCGGCAGTGATCATTAGAGTGTCAGGCAGAAGTTGTAAATCGTAACATTTTAAAAAATTTTGAGTGGTCAAGAAACTTACACCCCATACGCATGATAATCGTCTGACGGTGGAGCACATTTTAGACAACCATGCATGTCGCAATGCAAGCTCAGGATAATCCAAAATCTGTCACTTTTGTCAACCTGCTTACATGGGCTCTTGATTCCGATGCTGAGTTTGCTGCCACACTGTTGCGTCAGAAGAGGACTAACAGTGCACAGGGAGCCAAGGTCAATAACTCGCAGGGTGATCAAAACGACAAGAAGAATTTTCAAGATAACAGGTCGAGCCAGTACAGGGGCAGGGGGCGAGGCAATGGCAGGGGATATGCGAATTATAATCAGCCATTCGAAGAGAAGTCGCCTTTCTCATTTATGTTGCAGTTAAATATGGATGAAGAAGATTCGGATCTTGATGTGAACATTTGTGATTTGACTCCGGATGATCAGACTGATACTGACAGGGAAGATCAGGTAAGTGCAAGAGATCCTGACTTCATGCCTGTGAAGATTGAGAATCGTAAACCCGCTATCTATGTTCCAAGTCAAGCTCCAGTTAGGAAAAGGAAAAGAACGGTGACTGCATCAACTCCACAGCAAGCTGAGAAGACTGTCAGTGATGTCCTGCCTTGTCCTCCCACACCTGTGGGGGAGCAGTTTCCCAAGTTAGATCTTTCCTGCTTGAGCAATTTACGTACTAACAAGTCTGCACCTAAAAGTCCACCAGTGCGGAAAGTCATCCGCAAGTCTAGGGCAGCAAGCAAGACAGGTCCAGCCAGTAAGACACCTGCAGGGTTGCCACCTCTGATAGCAAGGGGCAGGAAGCCCAGACACACCAAGCAGGTGCAGGCAATGATTAAAGAAGGTATGGAGCTGCTAGCTGGCGCTTATGAGTTCATTGACACGGCTGCTGCCAGCAAAAGTATTGATAAGGGTAAGCGTCCCATGACTCCAGCAGAATGCGCAGCATTTGAGAGCAGTCAGAAAAGTTCAGGTAAGCCACAACTGCCACAGTTGCCAGTACCCATGGAGATGCAGGAAGTCACGTTCCTTCCTAGGGTTGAGCCTCCTCCCCATGCCACTGCGGTCCGTAACGTGCCACTTTACACTGATGACTGTTGGAAGCTGCCATTGCCTGACTCCACACGTGTTGCTGAAAGGCAGAAAGACTTATGTTGGCCAATGAAGGCTGCTTTGTTTGACCCCACACTTCACTGTTTTGAGAAACCACCGTATTGGCCTGCTCACTTGCCCAAGCCTGCCCAGCATACAGGTTGGCCGAGTGGCCCAAACATAGAGCCAGCACAAGTGTATTATGATAATGGAATGGTCAAACCCTTCATTGACTTTGTGCCTGTTTTGCAACACCCTCCAAACACATTGAATGAGACACATATGGCTCGCTTTAACGCAGAGTACATGAACACCTTAGAACCAATTTGGCAAAGAACTCCCAACACTGATGAATATATTGCTGTTGATGCGAGTGTTTTGCCCACTCATAGGATGATCACTACGAGAACTGTACAACATAATCGTAGTGTCGTAACTACTGTGAGTCCGCAGATCCAGCTGACTAACGAACACCTGGATATTTTAGCACTTGTGCAGGACTCACATGATTTGAATCCACGTTTTATGAATTGGTCAGTGGACATTCATGATCTGCTGCAGCAGAAAGCCATGAATCCTCCACCGGCACAGCATGTTGGGGCACAGATGACCCCAATTGAGACCAAGAAAGACATTGCACTCCGAGCACTTGCGCTCAGACATAATCATGCTTCTGATTTGCTGCAGCAGGCACGAGAGATTACAGGGTTTCAACCAGACAGATATGCTGGCCCTTCCTCCCTGTCTGAAACACCCCCTGTCTCGCAGCCAAGTACAGTCGTGCATGACTTTGATGATTGGCGTAATGTAATGTGCGGAATGATGCAGGGACTAGGTCCCATGTCTGGAACGTCTCATGAAAATCCACCTGCTAATGTTTTTGCCTTGAATAGTAGGAGGCCGTATAGGGCGGAAAATTTTAGGCCTGCGGACCGCGCAGACCCGCGCCCCGCGCAGCATCCGCCGCAGTACTTTCATCAACCCGAAAATCGAATTGCTTCAGCTGTAATTACAACCACCTTATCTGGTCTGGTCAGGATTACCAAAAACCCTGCATACCCCAAGTTTGCAGATGCTTGTGAAGCCCTGTTCCAGCCCAGCCCCGTGGATGCTGAAAAAGTCATAGTTGAAATGGGGGTTGCGCTAAACCATATGGCTGAGCAGGAGCAGATTGCATTTAGTTGTTCCCTCAATGGCAGAGAGCTTCCCCTGCAAGGGGGGGAGATGTTTATGCAGGATGCAGGGACAGCTACTCCACACACTACATTTGAGACACCTTTGTACAGGGAACCTTCTTTGTACATTCCATCTAGAGGCATTAATTTTGAGGAAATACCAATTATCTCACTGTTGACTCCAGCAATGCAGATTGCAGAATCAGTCCCACAGCCAATGCAGGAAGACTTTGCACAAGTAGCGACAAATCAGGTACCCACAATATTCATTCCAACAGCTAGCATGCCTGCATTCAAATTCGCTTTTCTGAAGCCTGCAGAAAATGGTGCCAAGGTACCCTCACATTTCTCGCCCATGGCACTGAGGACAGGGCACTTTGATACTGGCTGTAATGTAAATCTTTTGAGTGCTAAAGCGTTTGCTGCTGATCAACATCTTTTCACCCATACCATCAAGAAAATCAAACCATTTAGGGTGAACATGGCTGATGGAAGGTCGCACACTATGACTGTCCGTGCATTAGACAATGTTATATTTTGCATGGACAAAGCATACTATGTTGCTACTTTTCCTGTAATTGACAATTTGGCCATTGATTACCTTATAGGATGGGCTTTCATGTTGCAGTATGATGTTCAATTAAAGCCCATGCGTTCCAAGTATGCCATTGGCCTGCCAAGCAACCAAATTATGCGGCCTGACACACACGATCCCAACATGACTTACCAATTGCTTGACTTGTCATTCAAGACTAAAAAGATGACCTTGGTAGTCGCCCCGTAGTGTGCTGGGATCCTGCAGGACTTTTTCTACGACTTATGTCTTTTTATCTTAATCATGGATATGTTTTTCGAATGTATTTTCAACGACCGTACATATGAGCACCGCGTCCCGGACGGGCTCATTGATTTTGATGAGATTACTGATTTGATGAGATCCTGCAAGGTGGATAGTGCTATTCTGCCATTCTCATTGCAGCTGAGAAACTCAAACGTTTTTGAGGGTGATCCCATTGAAGCCCCTCTTTCCTCCACACTTGCTGCTATGCATGAGATAGAGCCGGACGACACTTTGCTTGATTCTTGTCCCCGCCTCTGTGAAGTAAAAGTGATGCCTCAGCTGTCAGAACTTGATGACAGTAAGAGGAGAGACATTGAAATGTTGCTTGAAGAATTTTCTGACTTGTTTAGTTCAGGCAAGGATGATTTGGGGTGTATCTCGGACCCTAATATTTGTCACCAAATCAACCTCCGACCTGAATCTTATCCACCTTCCAAATTTCGTAACATGTCCACTTATTCAGAAAAGGAAAAAGAGTTCCTGTCTGGTGAAGTGAAGATGTTGTTGGAGTTAGGCATTATTCGTCCTTCGATGTCGCCTTGGGTGTCCGCGCCTGTCATTGTGAAAAAGCAAGATGGCTCGCTCAGACTTTGTATTGACTTCAGACCCTTGAATGCATGTACAGTGTCAGATCCCTATCCTTTGCCTCTGATTGAAGCTATGTTACGTAAAATGGCCCCTGCAAAATACTTTTCTGCCATGGATATAGCTTCTGCTTTTTGGCAAGTGTCTATGCATCCTGAACACTCGAAATACACTGCATTTATGACCCATGAAGGCAAGTTTGAGTGGTTGAGAATGCCATTTGGACTTAAAAACGCATCCAGTACATTCCAAAGGCTGATGGATAATGTGTTAGGCTCCTCCTTATTTTCTCATGCATACTTAGATGATGTACATGTGTTTTCCGAAACTTGGGAACAACACGTAAAACATATTCGAGACACATTTGAGAAGCTTGCCTTGCACAAAATCAAACTCAAGCGGCCCAAGTGCATTTTTGGTGCTAAGTATCTGAAGACATTGGGACACGTGGTTGGGGATGGTTGCTTACGTCCAGATCCTGACAATGTTGCAGCTATACTAAATCTGCCAGAGCCGAGAGATGTATCCGGCACTAGGTCAGTATTAGGGGCTGCTGGTTATTATCGTACTTATGTGGAAAACTTTGCTGGGATCACTGAACCCTTGTCCCGCCTTTTGAAAAAGACATCTTTCTTTGCCTGGAGCCCTGAGTGCCAACTTGCCTTTGATGAAGTGAAACATCGCCTTGCTTCTGAACCTGTTTTACGTGCTCCCAATTTCAAGCTTCCTTTTGTTTTAACGACAGATTGGTCTAAAACTGCTGTTGGTGCTGTGTTAAGTCAACCTGACCCTGACACGCACTTTGATCATCCTGTCGCGTTTGCTTCTAAGTTGTTGAAGGATGCAGAGCGGAATTACTCCCCCACTGAAGGTGAATGTCTTGCCTTAGTATGGGCTTGTGAGAAGTTTCGTCCTTTTCTGCATGGCTCACGATTCATTGCATACACTGATCACTCACCCCTTGTGTATTTGAATTCCAAAAGACACACAAACTCCAAGTTGGAGCGGTGGGCGTTACGCCTGCAAGACTTCGACATTGAAATAAAATACAAGAAGGGGGAAGAGAATCTTGTTGCTGATTGTTTGTCTCGTTGCGTGCATTCTGAAGCTGTTCACGTTTATGCCACTGCACCTGTGTGGGAAACCAACCCTGCCAAGCAAAAGGATTTGGATTCCGTGCCTTGTGTCATTTGCGGGTTCCCACAGGGGGACGACAACATTGTCCTGTGTGATGGCTGTAATCGTTGCTTCCACTTGAGATGCTTGTTTCCACCTCGATCTGTAGTTCCAGGAGGTTGCTGGTTTTGTCCAGCTTGTGACCCGTACTTAGGCAAGGGGGTTGAACTGAAGATTGCTGAGCTCAGAAATGCAGAGACACCTTTAGTATGCCACAGATTTGATCCTTACAGAGATCAGGAATTCTTGGATTATATTCAGAGTGAGCATAAGTTAGACCTTTTGGTCAATCTTCCTCCCCAACTTGCAGCAGAATACAGAAGGAGAGGGTCCTTCTTTGCGTAGCACCCGTCCATCAGTGACTGGCTTATGGTCTACAAGAAAATTCGCGGTAAGCCCTCACGTTGGCTGGTCTGCCCTCCTGTTGTGTACAGATGGGACATTATTGCTATGATTCATGATGTCCTTGCTCATCCTGGTGTCTCGCAAACTCTTGTTGTTTTGCACATGCACTTTCATTGGCCTGGCATAAAGGCTGATGTTGACTTGTTTGTTCGTACTTGTGAACCATGTCAGAAGCTCAGAGCTTCACTGCCTGAGCCACCACGGCTACAAAAACCTGCCCTGTTCGGACCAATGGATCATATTCACATTGACTTATTTGGTCCGATTCCTCGCATGCTCGCGAAGGATAAAAATGGCAGAAACGACAAGCAAAAGCTTTGGGTTGTGCTCATGATTGATTACTTTACCAAAATTGCGGAGTTTGCTACTGTTGAAAATAAAACTCCCTTGTCAGTGTCTAAGTCCTTTTACAATGCATGGATTTGTAGATATGGTGTACCTGCTGTAGTCACGTCTGATAATGGTCATGAGTTTTCTGCTGAATTTGTTCACATGCTTTCGAGACTGGGAATCTATCACATCCAGATCTCGCCCAATCGCCCATCTGCCAATGGTGTGGTTGAACGTTTGGTTAGAACTGTGAGGGGAATGTTGACCAAGCATTATAATGACTTTCCCACTGACTGGACTTCGTCCTTGCCCACTGTGCATCAAGCATACATGTCGCGCAAACACACGTTGATATGTAATCTCTCTCCAGCTGAAATGTTGTATGGGTATATTCCTAAATTGCCTTTGGCTGTAAGAGATGTGCTTGTAAATGTTGCAGAGGCCCTTTCTCCTGAACATCACGTGTGCAAGTTACAAGACAAATTGCGAGAGCAGTATGACAGAGTAGCACGTGCATTGGACAATGCAATGCACAAAAACATTGTGGGTCAAGCTCATAAACTGCGTGGCAAAAGAAAGTGCACTGATTTGGAGGTTGGGGACTTAGTTTTGGAAGTCACAAACATTGCTGGTCCACTACAAACTGGGCTCAAAGGTCCCTTCAAAATAGTTAGCATCAATGACACCAAAACCATAGCAGTCCTTGAAACTGGCCAAACACGTTTCAAGGAAAGGAAACATTTCAAAAGACATACCTCACACCTTGTCAAATATCACGAACCGCTTCGTGATTGGGGGGGGAGAGTGCATACTTCCAGGGATTACAAATTTACATTTTCCCCTGAGTATTTTCCTGAAAACAATCACCAAGCAGCCATCGTGCAGTATGAAATATTTGAACAGGTGGAGTTGGGACATTCGGTGGAGCTGGAACACTGACATGTGGGGGCAGTAGTAGTACTCTCTCAGTGCAGGTACCTGGACTCCAATTTTGTTTTATGCAGCTGGATCTTGGGATGGCAGACAGCTACAGGTTTGCAATACCCACAGGTCATGTTTTTGGGGCTTCCCCCATGCTTTTCAGGTTGCTGCAGCACTTTGGGGCTTCCCCCTTGGCTTGCAGACAGACCTGTACCTTAGTTGTACCTTATTTTCCAATAAGGGGCTTCCCCCTTGGCTTTTTGTCTTTCATTTGGCATTTGCGCCACAGATTTATTTGAGATTATTATCGGCACTTGCGCCAAGTCTTTATCTTAGATATATTTTTGGCACTTGCGCCATTCTTTCATCTTTCGTCCTTTTTGGCACTTGCGCCAATGTTCCAGAAGACTCGACAGGATCTAGGTCGTGATCTGGGATGGGGGCTGGGATTGATAGAGTGAGAGACTGGTCATTCATTCATTTGTTTTGTTTGTTTTATCATTGCGATTAGCTGCATCGGTTACGTATGGACGTAACCGAACCGACGACGGATGTGCCGTCCGAAGTCGTCCCGGCTGTGGTAGAGACACCTCCTGTAGTGGTTCCAGAAGAGAAAAGAACTCTTGACATCACCTTAAGACAGTGTCAGATAGCAGAGAAAGCTCAGTACGTTGCTACTTTGCTAGCTCAGTTGAATGGCCACAGCAATAGGGTGATTGTACAAGATTTCCTGCAACAGCCAGGCCGCTATCAAACGGCCAGGACGCATGTGAAGGACGTGCAGAGGTATATGAGGATACTCATGAAGACATTTGACCATATATATCAGAATGTCAATGTCTCACTTGAGACATCTGGCATAGGTGACCTGGAGGTGGGCCACCCCTTTAGTTCATGACATATATGTCATAGCCTTAGTTATGACATATAATGTATTGGTAATCCACGTGACTGCATGGTACGGCAATCACGTGGGGCAGCAGTCTCGCGGGCATAGATAAGCTCGCCTGCCACAAAAGTTCCCTTCGTGTTGATCATACTGGGAGCGACGATTCTATTGATTATTCACAGACTTGGGCAATTACTGGGTTGCGGCTGAGCTAACTACTGTGAGAATACTGCTGTGAGAAGAACTACTTGTGAAGAAAAGGGGATGGTCCAGGGGCAAGATCTGCTTGACGCCCAAACAGATAGTGAGGGAGAAGAGCAGATGGAAGATGCAACCACCAAGAAGAAGAAAAGGAAGAGCAGAGGAAGAACTCGTGCGGCTCGCAAGACGGCCAAGGCCAGGAAGATGGCAGAAGTCATGGAAGATGTTGTTTGTGAGCCTGAGGCAGCCATGCTGAGTGAAGTTGATGATACAGCTACCACAGCTGTTTGAGAGACTTGTGTGTTATTCAGAAGTCCTTTGTTTTGTGCAGAAGCACATATGCCTTGCTGTGAGGGAAGAGAGACTGCACTTTTGAGAAGTAAATGGAGTAAGTTGTGCTGCCAGAACCAGGCAGCAGCACCAGTCATTGCTATACATAAAAACCTGCTGGTTTTCAACCTTCACGCATTACTGACAATTCAATTGGGATTAGCTATCCCAGTAGCATTTGCCATTTGTTTTGGAGCTGGTGGTCAAGACATGTTTAGCCAGAACCTGCCTACTACTTATTGATTGCGGTTAAGCAGGAATTGAACAATTCGGCTCGGGAGTCCAACGTGGTCTAGTGGTATGATTGGCTTATTTGTCGTAAGTGAAGTGACATATCACAAGTCAGGACTCAGTGTACTATAAAGCAGACATTATATGGTACCATAGTTGTACTTGCAAGTAGGTGCAGTACAAGTGCCGTACGATCTACTTCTTGTTTGCAAAAACAAGATCAAATGTAACTTTAGTTCATGACAGAGTGCTGTGCACTAGTGTAGCTCATTCCACTCTCTTGGTGACTGTGGGATTTGCTCCATTCCTCCTCCTCCAGTGGCAGGACAGATGTAATGTTCTACGCTTTTCAATTGTTGATTTCTTAAGGAGATTGGATAAAAGGTCCCCCCCCCCCTTAAAACGCCCAAACGAACAATTTAAATCTTACACAGCCTTCGTCGTTGTCTTCATTATCTGCATTCATCAGTATTATCAGGTCTCCACGCTGGAGAAATGACGAGCTCCAGCTTATGCAATTGTACCTTTTCCACATGTGGTCCACGAATGCGCATGCATCATGCAGCTGCCGAGTGACCTTTTTTAAAACAGGTTGAACATGCAAATATCAGTAGCACTTCACATATCAAGTGATTGTGGCCCACGCATGCCTCGTATAACTTGACGAGTGGCCCTTGTATCCACAGCTTGAAGAGGCAAATATTTTAATATATATTAATATCAGTGGCACCTTAACATATCGGATGTTTGTGCTGGAACTCCTGAAGCCTATACGGGAGTCAAATGCTTGAAAAGTCTACTTCTGCACAGAGGAGGTGGCCTTACCACTAGGTGCGGAATAATGACCTGGGTGATGAAAATCACGTCGTATACGTTGTCACAGAGGCCACACACTTGTGCATGTGAAGCCATGGCTACATGCTGTGAAGCTAGTACACCCTGCCGGAGGATCTGCAGTTGCTTAAACTTCTAACGCAATAGTTGGGTTTCAGTCAGATCTGTTTGGGCTAGAGTCAGATCGAATTGGGTTTTGAAGGAAAGCGAGGCTTCTGAGTTCTCGAAGTTTCCATTTTGTGGTTCCAGTTACTTGCAGGAGCCAGCCCTTCGAACTCGGTAGACATATGAGTGACTGAGTATTATGACCTCAGGGGTCCGACATACGCCTCTGGTCATGGCCACCCTTGTGTTAACTTCCCCAAGATAAGCGTCCTTCTGTTCTCTCATCCGTTCTCAGGAGGAATCTGACATGTCCAGAATTTCATGTGATCCGGCATACATAAACCAATAACGGGATCGAAAAAATGTTTCAATAGGGAGACAGCTCTGTAACGCCTAGACCAAAAGGGCTGCAAAGACCGAAACTTAATAATTACGAATGCAATCAGCCAAAGATTGTTTGTGCGGATCAAGAATTTCGCACAAGTTCAATTATAATGTTGAAGAACTTCGCTCCACTTCCACTAGCTAGTTCCTATTGAGGCTACACAGCTTCGTGAACCAAACCCTTCAGTACCAAATTATGAAGGTTCCTGAGTACAGTTTGAGCAGAAGTTTATATTGTGGAGATCCTTAAGGTTTGGCTTTGCTTTTGATGCTTATTAGCTGAGCCATGGTCAAGAACAATACATGCCTGAAGTATTCCAGCTCATTATGCGGACAATGTTAGGTAAGTTCACTTCTTTTCCAGATCCTGTAAGCCTGTCATGCATTCTTATGCAAGGATCTGGGCCAAGAGAAGATGTCTGCTCACTAATATGTTCTACAAGAGTCAAATCCTTCACTAATCTCTTCTACAGGACTTCCAAAACATATGTCAACCAGGGGTGCCTCAATATTAACATGTGTATCTCTTTATATTTATACGTCCAATTGAATCACTGGTGTTAGTTATGCTCGACAAGTGATTATAAATCAAAAATGGAGCCTGCTGCACAGATGGTTGGAGATGTTGCCGAATCACTGATGAGTCCCGTAGGGTACCGCATAGGGTACCCTTCGACGTCCTAGCAGCGAGCCGTTGGGCTGCATTCGGCCTGTCCAATGCAAGCTCACGTCAAGTTGATGTACGTGGTTTTTCCTGATTAAGTTATGAAAGAGGCTGTGTTCTTTAGCTTTCAAATTTTTCACCGGCGGCACATCCGGTGTACGGATCAGGCGATTCTGCGACATGTCGGCTGACTTAAACAATTCGGAGTTAAATGTCTTACTGGTCCCGTGATTTTTAGATCTGTTTAATTGTACCAACGTATGCCAGGTGCTTATCGTTGATATCAGAACCATCTAGCATCATGAGGAACTTAATTGTCGTCCGCGATGAGCTCCGTCATTTGACCCCGTGTCTCCCATCGACATCATGCATCTCATTGTTCGCCTTGGACCAGGACGGTGGAAACTATACTTCAACGTCAGACGGCACCATCTCTTATTTTAATTCAAGGCAACCCCAGGTGTAGAAGAGTTTGTTCTGTCCTTCCTGACACCCCTTTGTAAATATCTGGGATTGTTTGGGAAGCAAACGATCTTTTATATTTAGTACACAGGAGCGCGCGCAAATCTGTATTAGCTTAAAGCTCTGTCAATATGGGGCAATAGATGTTCTGGACAAGGGTAGGCCGTCAGTATAAACCCACGACCTGGACTTGGCACAATGCAGGAAGCCTGGGATTGCTGCATGGCATCTTATGTAACCCAGGGAAGTGTGCTGACTTCCATGGCACATGTACTGGAGCTTGATGCACTTGCACTCACATTCTCCGGTGGAGAGATTCTCCTGCTGCATACACCAGACCAGCGAGTCGAGGAGGTGCTCCCATTTATTGCTGACAAGAATTGGAAATTCAGCTTCCAACCTTCTTGGGAGGGACTTTGAGATGTGTGCGGTGTTCCGTTGTCGAAGATTTTTGTGTCACATCAGCAGTCATTTTCCTGCGTGGTTGGATGTCTCAATAGCGCTCTGCTTCTAGCTTCTTGGCTCCGTTTTGGAATGAGTTGCATAGCCGATTAGCAACATCCTTACATAATTCAGGAAGCGGTGGATTATGCATGCGATCCATCTCGATACTAGTCGTGTCCATATACCAGCGCTTCATGAAGTCTTCTCAACTTTCTCGATTTCTTGTCGTAACTGCAACAGGTTTTCAAAGATATCGATGTGTCTACTTCAAGCACATCCTCTCACATTACTGGATTCTTGTCATTTTTAGAAGAACAGCTTGGGAGTAGGTGTGATAGACTCAGCTTCCAAGATGTGAGAGCGACTCACTGGTTTAGATTCACCGTAGCAAACTGAACTCGCAGGGCCGCACTCTGTCCCCTGATATGCCCTGGGAGTAACGGTCCAGGCCCGGTCCATGCCAGCAGGAGGCTATGCACGAGTTCACACTCTCACAAAAGCTCCATTGTGGGCGTGTGCATGCACGGGAAGCGTGCGCACGACTTGCACGCTTGTTTGTCCCCGTCTCCTCTCATGCAATGCTACTTATCATTCAAAACCCCCCTCTTTCTCTCGCACTCCCTCCCTCTCTCTCCCCCCTCCCTCCCCCCCCAAATCTCTCTCCTGCCCTCCCCCCCCTCTTCTCTCTCTCCCTCTCTCCCCTCTCCCTCCCCCCCCTCTCTCTCTCGTGCCCTTCCCGCCCCCTCTCACTCTCTTTCTCTCCTTCCCTCCTTTTCTCTCCGTTTCTGGTGGAGAGGAGGTACGTGACAGATGAGTCTGGTGCAGGTTGGAGGTGTGGAGGGGGGCATTGTGGCGGCGGAGTGGAGCCCCGAAGGAGAGGTGGTGGCCCTCGCAACGGGGCTGGGCCGCCTCATTCTCATGGACGCTGTAAGGCCCAGCCCCACATTCTCTCTTCTTTCACAAGTGGACAGGCTCATGTTTCACACCACTGAAATGTAGATTATAGCAGAGAAGATTGTCCGCGGGATGCGTGTTTCTCTTGAAGGCAAGAAGGGATTTGAAATGAGCTTCATGATCACCACTGAAATGTAAATCGTAGGGAGAGGAGTGTGTCGTGCGGGATGGGGCTTCTCCTGAAGGCAAGAATGGATTTGAAATGAGCTTCTTGACACTTTAGTGTGAAGGCTGTTAAATTTTTGCTGTCCTCTTCGATGGCGGCTAATGGTCGTTCAGCTTCCATTTGAGATAGGCAAGCAAGTTGAGGGTTCCATTTGTTCCTTTCTGGGGGCGAAATTCACGATCTGGCGTCCATTTCCTCACGTAACCAAGCCCGCAAGTTTATTTCGCCCACTTGCCCTTTTAATATAACACACATTATTGTTCGTCCAGCCAATCCTGTATACACCCAAACCCGCAAGATAACTTATCCAATCCTCATGCAGCCTACTCAAGAGCATCAATGCTGGTTCCTGCGCTCTTCTCTGACAAATGCTTGCGTGTGGCGGGGTGCCACAGACGGAGAAGAATGGCCCCATGATTCAACTGAAGCAAGCATTGCATGTACTGCAAAGGCCAATCTACTTCTAACACTTTGGATGAAGGGTGTCATTTGTGATCTAGGATTTGATTTCCACCCTCTTTCTTTCCTTTTCCAGTTTCGGTGTCGGAGGGGACCCCGAGTGCAAAGGCATCTGAGGCGAGTGTGTGGAGGTGTGAGCTGGAGGATGTGGGCTGGGGGCCCCTCTGCAGACGTGGGAGGTGTTGGCGGAAGAATCGCTGTTCGGCACAATTGACACTCCAGTGCCGGCTCGGACGATGCCTGAAGAGAACATCCCCGAGGAGCCCCAGCTGGAGCCTGCCTCTGTGGCCATCTCCTGGAGAGGGGATGGGGCATACTTTGCTACCGTTTGCTCTTCTGCCCCTGGTAAGTATTTTCCCATTAGCATCAGCCTCGTCGATCGCCTTTTTATGTTCGGTTGGATCGGGCCTTGCCACCCCGGGCCGGCTCGGGTACATAAACGGTTGATGAATTGTGCAAGTGCCTTGGTACTTTTAGCATCGGTTAGAACTCCCAACTCAGGGTCGAGCCGACGGGGGTTCGATCCCCCGGCACAATATCCTTGATATTGCGGCTTTTGCAGCCAGCCAAAAGCAACACAGCTCTCCGCACTCTTCATCGTGTGTGCGCATGCACATGCACAGTCATGCTCGCACACCCAGGTGCACACACACACACGCACACACACACACACACACACACACACACACACACACACATGCATGCATGCATGCATATACACAAGGTACAATTGAACGCACGCGTAGATGCACAAGCACCCGTGTTTTCACACACCAATCCCCCCCCCACACACACACACACACACACACACACACACGCACGCACGTGCGTTTTAGCGCACGCACGCCCATAAATGCATGCATGTATGCACATTCACACGCACGCATGTATGGTAATTGCGCCCTCGTTTCCGGTAACACATACATGCGTGCTTGCAGAATCCCCACCGGCATGCACAAACGCACCAACATACAGACACATGCACGGGCACGGATGCCCAAAGAGCCATGAGCATGATGTCACTGTGTAATTTAGGTAAGCAACCATAAACAAAGTATGATCAAGACAGCACAGAAGGTGTGTATTTGTGGGATGCTCCTACATTGCATGCTCGCACAAGAAGGCCTATTCTGCCCGAGGTCGTCCAACTCACAAGAATCCGCAGCACCCCTCCAGTGTTGACTGTTTTGGCAACTGAAAGTGTTACCTGACAAGCCGGATCTTGACAAAGCTGCCGGTAACTTCCCCCTCTCAGCTCTGAGGCTTTTATAAAACACCGGCACAAGGCGATGTCAAACAGGCTAAATCTAAAACATCACCCCGTGTTGGGACATCGATGATATCATGCGATACATACGCGCTGCTTGCATCAGGCAGACTCACAGGGGGGGGGGGGGAGAGGCTTGTGTAGGTGAGGCCAGGGTGGTGCGGATCTGGCAGAGGGACGGAGGCCAGCTTCACCAGATAGGGGAAGCTGCACCGGGGCTCTTGGGTTGCCTGTCCTGGCAACCCAACAACCGCCACCTGTACGCTGCTCAACTGGTGGAGGGGAATTCCCATGTTGCCCTTTATGAGCGCAACGGCCTCCTCCACGGGGCGTTCCCTCTCCCTGGCCCAGGTCACCCCCCTCCCCCTTCCCCGTCCCCCCACCCCCTCTGTACGCCAACGACTCCTCTCTCTACCCCCCCCTCCACACACACTGCCGCCCCCTCCCCTCCTCCCCTCCAACACCTCTCCCCCTCCCCGCCCTTCCACCCCGGAACACCACTGTCTCGCACTTCCTCCTCTGCCGGGTCACCAAAACCACCGTCATTCCCCACTCTCTTCCCCCCCCCCCCAACCTCCTCTCCCACACGCCGAACTACAGCCACCCACATACTCTGTGTGCAAACACATACCCACTCTGTGTGTGTATGTGTGTGTGTCTGTGTGTGTGTGTGTGTGTATGTGTGTGTGTCTGTGTGTGTGTGTGTGTGTGTCTGTGTGTGTGGGTGTGGGTGTGTGTGTGGGTGTGTGTGTGTGGGTGTGTGTGTGTGTGTGTGTGTGTGTGTGTGTGTGTGTGTGTGTTTGTGCGTGTGTGTGTTGTTCCTAGTCTGCTTGGTGTTCTCCTCTCTCGGCCTGACACATGTGAGTCGCGGGTGTGGACAGTCCTCCATGCGGGACAGATCTTGGAGGACTTCCAAGCAGTCACCCAGATAAAATACAGTCATTCAGGCATCTGTCTTAAAGCTTTTGTGATTGACTGTCAGTCATCCGATTCATTTGCAGTCATTCAATGCGGTACCGATCATCCGATTTGTTTTCAGTTATCTTATCAGTTATCAGTCTCCCAAATCACTTGCAGTTGTTACGTTAGTTTCTGGTCATGCAACACACTTCTAGTCGGCCAAACATTCTTAAGGATGATGGTCTGAAAGCTCACCAGCCATTCAGGCAGTCATATCTTCGTGTGCAGTCGTTCAATTTACTCATTTCTTTGACTTACGTTTAATTGTGTGTCTTTCACTTAATAGAATTCAATTATAACCTTTCACGACATTGTGTGTTCGTGACTTATTATCCTGATATTTTCCTGGTGCCTTAGCTTCACACTGAGGCAGCCTGGCATCGTGCACGTCTCTCCAGCTGCTAAAGTCTGGGACAGGGGTAGAAAGGCATTCACGAATACATGCTGCCGTCTCATGCTGCTGCTAAACTATTGAGGCCCACCTAAATTGACTGGCTGGGAGTTCTCTCGTAAGGAAAGCCAGGAACATGATTGTGGTCTCAAACTGCGCACACAAACTTGCAATCGTGCACAGGCGCACACAAAATACAGGACATGAAAAGTTGAAGAGACTTTATTTACTCCTCTCCGGGATTTGAACCCGGGACCTCTCCACATCACCTTATGCGGGATTTGGCCGCCCACCTTCTGCGACTGCAGCCGAATCTCGTGTTTGCATTTCTCATGTCGTGAATTTGAACAGATGTCAGGGCAGGATGGGGTGGGGTTTGCAGGCGAGATAAAGCAGCTTGCTTGGAGTCCAGACTCAGAGGTGTTGGCAGTGGTGATGGGCCCCAGCCACAGCCCTGGAGGGGCCAGCCAAAACAGGCAACACGATCCTGGGCTGGCAGAGGAGCCAGCGGGCCAGATTAACCAACATCAGGAGCGGGGCGATCCCTTGTGCACAGCTGGACCCCACGGGCTTCAAGGCGCACAGGGGACCGAGGGACGGCCCATCTCTAGCAGACAACAAGGCGGGAGCGCCGGAGAAGAGAAGGATGTGAGGTGGAGGATCGGCCTTTGGATTCGAAGCAACTGGCACTGGTACCTCAAGATGGACCTGTCTGTGGGGGGTGACCCCACTGGGGGGCTCTTCGTTGCCTGGGACCCCAGCCGGTCCCTCTGTCTTCATATGTGCTCCCGAGAGGGCCTTCTTCGTTCGGTGCGCCTGCAAGCCCTCCCGCAGGGTCCCCCCGGAGGGACCTCCCCGGAGGACTCTCCCCCCTCACCCTTTCCCACATCTCTCTAATCCCCAATCCCACCCCTCCAAGCCGAGCCTGCTGCAGCAACTCTTCAGGGACGTTGACCCCTTTTCTGTTGGGCTCTGTGCCGTTCACCCACGAACCACTCCCAAAAAGAAGACTTTGAATGGGTTCGATGTTTTGTGAAGGTCTTCATTCGTTGCATCTTTGCGGCGCGTGCCTCGAAATGAAACTTAAGGCACAGCAGACTAGGCGATAGATGGAACAACGGTGGATGGAATGGGTAGCCTTTGTGTGGGTGCTGCTGAGAGATGAGGGTCATGTTTCAGTACAAACGAGGGTTGCATTGATGAATTTCATGTGTTTGGGGCATTACAATGCGATGATGATGATGATGATGAAGATGATGATGATATCAATAGATGATGATGATATCAATAGTAATAACCGTGGTGTCCATAGGAACATGCAGGGTTTCTAGGGCGTATCACCCAAAACAGTTAAGTAATGTTTCAAAGGATGTTGGCTACGATTATTGGCCATGATTATATTGGGGGATCGTCAAGCACTGTAATCCTGATAACATCCTACAGCTGTGAGGCCCACGTATCTCGTGACATGGCCCAACGACAATATTAAAAGTAGGGTTTGGCCGATGACTAGCGTGCCTGCGACTTGAAAAAGCCCAAGTTGCCATTCCAGCAGTCGAATAAATGGTCAAATATTGTTTTGCGCCTCAATGGCACATACTGCATTATCTGTACTGTTGTACCAGCATAAGACCATCACGACGGTGTTATCGTCAACATCATCAGCATCAACAGTGTCATCAACATCACCATCATCTTCATCAACAACATCATAGTCATCACCATCATCATCTCCTTCACCATCACCTCCTCCTCCTCCTCCTCCTTTTGTCGAGCTATGCTTCTTCTTCTTCTTCTTCTTCTTCTTCTTCTTGTTCTTCTTCTTCTTCTTCTTCTTCTTCCTCCTCCTCCTCCTCCTCCTCTTCTCTTCTTCTCCTTCTCGTTTTCCTCCTGTTTCTCTTCCTCTTCCCCTTCGTCCTCCTCTCCTTCCTCATCGTCGTTCTTCTCCGTCTTTTGCTTTTAAACTTCAGACTCAAAACCACTTGAGAACACTGCTTGACTGTGGATGGTGTCATTCCATTCGAGGCAGCGAAGGGTTCAATACCTTCGAATGTCCGTCTTGTGCGTCTCTACGTTTTTATTCCCTTCTTCGTTTCCCTGCGGTTTTTCTCCTTCAGTACTCCTGAAAAACGATAATTCAGGGCCACAGGGCTTTATGAAATGGGTTTATAAATGACGTGCTCCCGCAATCCACAGCTCTTTTATGCGTGACAAGTGACGGTGAGGGAGATGGGGTAACAAGGTGGAGGTGGTGAGAGAGGCGGTGGTGAGCGGTCGGGGAACTGCGGCCGTGGCAGATGGTAGCAAAGTGCGCCTCACTCCTCTGCGCCAGTGCATTGTACCGCCGCCCATGTGCGCTGCCAGTGTCATCCTTCCGTCCCCCGCACAGGCTTTGGCCTTCCGCAATGCTGGTGATAGGGAGGTAATTATTCCCTGCCCCTTCCTTGCCCCTCACGTGCTCCAGACCTGTGCCGGCGTGTTGTGTGTGTGTGTGTGTGTGTGTGTGTGTGTGTGTGTGTGTGTGTGTCTGGGGGGAGGGGGTAGCTGTGGATGTGGCTTTGTGGGCATGTGTGTGTGTCGCACGGGGGGTGGCTGTGGATGTATGTGTGTGTCTGTGTTTTTTTTTGTAGCACAGGGGGTGTCTCTGGGTGTGTGTGTGTGTGTGTGTGTGTGTGTGTGTGTGTGTATGTGTGTGGCGGGGGTGGGCTGTGGATGTGTGTGCGCCTCGCGTGTGCAGATTTGCATCTGTGACTCTGTGTGTGCGCGCGCGCGCGTGTGTATGTGTGTGTGTGTGTGTGTGTGTGTGTGTGTGTGTGTGTGTGTGTGTGTGTGTGTGGTGTGTCTGTGTGTGTAGGTGGGTGTGCGTGCGCACGCGTGTGCAAGCGCGCTTGTGCATGTGTGCATGGTTGAGTGTGCACGTGCGTAATCATGTGAAGCGTGCACACACACACACACACACACACATGCACACACATACACACATGCACAAACACACACATATACACATGCACACAACCCGATGGAGAGCGAGAGAGGGAGAGAGGGGGGAGAAGGAGGACGAAGGGGGCCCCAATGGGAGATTGTTTATGACGAGGAAGGGAAGGATGGGGGCTGGGCTCGCGCAATAAGAGACAGGGGATGAGTCCCTTCAAGCAGTGGCTGGCGTGAGTGCTGATGTGGCAAAGTAGTAACAGCGGGTCACACAGTGGGGCTGCTGGCTTGCAGATTCTGGCGGCAGTGGTGGGGGAGGGGAGACTGTTCATTGCCGGCAGCGTCGAGGACGACTTATGGGAGGTGACCGCCGAGGAGGCCGGCGGGGTGGCATCCCCGGAGGGAGAGCCCCTGCTGGAGGCCGCAGAGGTCTCTTTGGAGGGAGCATTGCCCTCTCCGGCCTCCCGGATCAGGTTCCTCCCCTTCTCACCCAAAACAAATTCGGTCTCCAGTCTCACTGCTGCTGTGAAGATCTTTCGAATTTAGCCCCGAATGTAGCAAATTTGGGCACCAGGGGTCCGGCTCTGCATCCCCAAGCCTTCCTCCAGACTGAAAGTTTTGATTTCAGGGTTTTGGTGTCGTGAAGTGTTGTAACATGTGTTTTAAATTTATGGTTCAGCCCCTATGCGTCACCCAAATGTTGTATCCTCTTGCTCCTGTGTTGTTGTTCCCAGCTCTCTTTAGGTTTGCCAGTACTTTGCATCTGATTCTGCCCTTTGTGTATACCCCATCTTTTGTTCCGATCTGTGTGTGTGTGTGTGTGTGTGTGTGTGTGTGTGTGTGTGTGTGTGTGTGTGTGTGTGTGTGTGTGTGTGTGTGTGTGCGCGAGAGATAGATTAATAGAGAGGGGGGGGGCAGAGAGAGGCAGTGAGAGGGAGCGAGAGAAGGAGGGGGGAAAGAGAGTGTATGAGTCTCTCTCTCTCTCTCTCTCTCTCTCTCTCTCTCTCTCTCTCTCTCTCTCTCTCTCTCTCTCTCTCTCTCTCTGTGTGTGTGTGTGTGTGTGTGGTGTGTGTGTGTGTGTGTGTGTGTGTGTCTATGTGTGTGTGTGTGTTTGTGTGAGGGAGCAAAGTGAGAGGGGGAGAGAGGGGGAAGGGAGAGAGAGAGAGGGGGGGGGCGCGAAAGAGTGAGAGACAGAGGGGGAGAGAGAGGGAGAGAGCGGGAGAGAGAGAGAGGGAGAGAGAGAGAGAGAGAGAGAGAGAGAGAGAGAGAGAGAGAGAGAGAGAGAGAGAGAGAGTGTGTGTGGGTTGTTTATTTCCCCCTAGCAGCATCCACGTTTTATGCAGAGGCAAGGCGGGGGCAAGTGGAGTAGTGGAGTCCTCCGAGGCTCGATTCCGAACATTTTAAAGCTACCCCATTAGATGTGCAGGGGTTATTGATGGGGTTGGGGCTTGCAGGGCGCTGACCTGGCTGGGGCAGCACCATCTGCTTGCCTTGGCATCCCAGTCCCCAGAAGTTCTCCTGCCTGAGGGACCGGGTCACCCACGGGACCTGCTGTTGGAATTAAGGGTGTCTTGGGACTGGGTGCCTGAGGCTATCCCCAGAGGCGGGTCCCTCACAGGGCCCTCCGCCTCCCTCACATGTGCGCTCTCCTCTCTTCTTTCCCTTCTACACCTCATCCTTGTACTGGCACGACCCTTCTTCCTTGTACCGGCACAACCCTTCTTCCTTGTACCGGCGCAACCCTTCTTCCTTGTACCGGCGCAACCCTTCTTCCTTGTACCGGCGCAACCCTTGTACACTTCACCCTTCTGCTCTCGGTGTCCTTCCCTTTCCTTGCTCTAGTAGTGCTTATCCTCCATCCAACCTGCACACACACAAACAGACAAACACACACACACACACACACACACACACACACAGACAGAGAGAGAGAGAGAGTGTGAGAGAGAGGGGGGGGGGAGGAAGATACTTTGAAGTAGGAGCGGTTTCCCATCAGACCGTTCTGTATGAAACAGCTGGAGCGGGTGGGGTTTGAGGAAGATGGTGCTGGTCTCCAATTGAGCAGGCTTGACAGAGACGGGCGGAGGGCTCCTCCAAGTGGTGGCCAGTTCCCAAGAGGCGGCCTTCCTGCAGTACAGGGATGGTACAGTGCGGCAGTACAGACTCGGGGGTCATCTAGATCCCCATGGCAGCCTCCCAGCCCCCTGCCCCCGCCTTCTATCTGTGCCCGCCTCCCCATCTGCCGGTCTGGTCCCTCCCCTCACCTCCCTCCCCTCCTCTCCCTCTCCTTTGCGCTCTCGGTTCGATGGGCTCTGACTTTGATGGTTTCTTGTTTTGATGGGCTCTTACTTTGATGGTTTCTTGTTTTGATGGGTTCTTGTTTTGTTGGGCTGTTGGTTTGATGGGCTCTTGTTTTGATGGATTCTATTTTTGACGGGAGACCCACACCCATCTCCATCCCTGCCGCCACCGCTTCTTGGACCCCCCTAGCTGCAGCCCGAAGGGGCATCGGTGCTTGAAGGGTGACAAAGCAAAATATTTAGAAGAGAAGGTGCCATGAAGACTCCATCCCCCTTACATTTTTGGCTCTTAACAACCAGACCAGTGGGGAAGTGGCCGGCGTCAGGCGTTCCACTAAAGTGCCTCAAAGGATGGCCCGGGGAATTCTTGGAGGAAGGCAAAGCCTTCATTCCTGGGGGCCCGGCCTCATGCCATTTCCTTCTTTGCGGATCCTGGTGATGTATTTCACAACGTGTCGTTCTCATGGGGTGCACTCAATACCGTCTCAGCTTCAATTTTTAGACAGTCGCACGCGCACACGTGGGTGTGCCCCCAGGTGGGTGTGTGTGTGTGTGTGTGTGTGTGTGTGTGTGTGTGTGTATGCAAGCGCGTCCGCTTGCCTGCTTCCCCCCCCCTCTCTCTCTCTCTCTCTGTGTGTGTGTGTGTCTGTGTGTGTGTGTGTGTGTGTGTGTGTAGGCGCCTGCGCGCGCCGCACGCGCACGGGCATGCACACATGTGTGTGTGGGGGGGGGGGAGGCCGGAGCGGGCACGAATGTATGTGGGAGCAATGAGAGGTGTGGTGGAATGGGAATACAGTTGGCAACGACTTGGTGGGACTTTCCGCGCGTGGACAGCTGTACCTCGGGGCACGCTGCCTTTCTACAGACTGTACCTCGGTCGTGCTGCGAGAGAGTGGCCCGGGTGGAGCCTTCCTGCTGTACACCACCACCAATGACTTGTTGTGCATTCTACCGCTGTCAGACGCTGGTTCGAATCCAGGCCTTACCAACAGGTTTTTCACACCTCTCACTTTTTCCCCAACTGCTTGGCGACCCCTTCCCTTCTACCGTGCCGCACGCCCCATGCCTCTGCTCCCCATGTGACATGGACCATGTCTCATGACCGAGGAATGTTATAGGTGCAGATGTCATGGGATCCGGAGTAAGGGTGGTAGAGGCAGTAGGTGGAGTAACAGCACAAGCAGTATTGGTAGTAGCAGTGGTGGTGCCAGTTATAGTAGAAGGTGTAGTCATATAAGGAGTGGCGGTAGTAAGAATAGCAGTTCCTGAAGACATGGTGATGGCTGCGCATTTTGCCGAAGGCACCACTGCACAGGACCTCAGAAGGGGCAGAATGCATGGGGTGGGGCTTGAAAGAATGTGGGCAGAGCACACAGGATGGGGTTCTGAGAAAACGTGTGCAGAATGCACAGGGTGGGGATAGATTCAGGTGGGCCAGAATGCACAAGGGTGGGCTTTGAGCAGAGGTGTGCAGAATGCACGGAGGGGGGGGGGGTTTGGAAAATTTGCGAGCAGTATGCAGAGGCAAGGGAACTATGAAAAAAAAGGGGCCGCAATGTACAGGGTGGGCTTTCAAAGCATACTGGCAGATTGCACAGGGTGGTGGTTGAGACTCTGGCGTCCAGTGGGATGGGCAATGCGGAAGGCTCGAAGGGGGTGGGGCCAGCCACCAACCCCAAAAAGGTAATGAAGGCCGCCATGCGAGGTGGCTTGTCCGCTTCTGCCACGGGAGCCGGTACCCAGTCCCGCAGCGTGGAGAGTGGGGCCCTCCTGGTGGCGGCTCCCCCAGGGGACCACCACGTGGTGATGCAGCTCCCGCGCGGGAACCTGGAGAGGATCGCGCCCCGCCGCCTCCTCCTGTCTTCCATTGCTGCTGCCCTAGACGTGCGCCCCCGCCCCTTCATCCCCACCGCCCTCCTCAGCGCCCTTGCCTCTCCCATTCAACCTGCTTTCCTGTGTGTGTATGCGTGCCTTTGCCTGTCTTGTGATTGCGCTTGTGTGTGCGGATGTGTGAGAGAGAGAGAGAGAGATTGTGTGTGTGTATGTGTATGTGTGGCTATCTGCGATTTTGCCTGTGTTGTGCTGATCTTAGCGCGCGCGCGCGCGCGCGCGCGTGTGTGTGTGTGTGTGTGTGTGTGTGTGTGTGTGTGTGTGTGTGTGTGCGTGTCTCTATGTGTGTGTGGCCACACATAGAGACACGCATAATTTCTGGAGTCGAGAAGGGTCTCTCTTTCCACTGAACACTATGTAGAGGAAGGAAATGCTGACCCATTGCCGGGATGGCGGATGCTGCTTGCAGGAGCACGACTACAGCAGGGCCTGGGAGCTGGTGCTGGTAAACAGGGTAGACCCCAACATATTGACGGACTATGCTTGGCCAGACTTCCTGAAGCACACCACCGAATTTGTGGAGGCGGTCGCAGATGACCGCGCTCTTGCCGATTTCATCGCTGCGCTCCGGGAGGACAGCGTTCTGCGTCCTGGCGGCCTTTATCCCGACTTACATCCGCTCTCAGCTGCTCAGGTACGGCTCCTCAGGCGCAAGGGACTCTTCGCAGTCCTGCGCAACACCCTTCTGACGGCTCCTGTTATCTCCGCCTAGCACAAGACAAGGACAGGACAGGACAGGAAAGGAAGGAAAGGGAAGGGAAAGGAAAGGAAAGGAATGAAAAAGGAAAGGAAAGGGAAGGGAAGGAAAGGGAAGGAAAGGAGAGGAAAGGAAAGGAATGAAAAAGGAAAGGAAAGGGAAGGAAAGGGAAGGAAAGGAGAGGAAAGGAAAGGAAAGGGGAGGAAAGGGAGGGAAGGGAAGGGAAGGGAAGGGAAGGGAGGGATGGGAAGGAAAGGGAAGGACAAGGAAGGGCAAGGACAGGCACAGGCAGTTTCTGGTATGTATCCAAGCACCCAGAGCTCCCCAGCCTCAAGGGTTGGAGAGGCTTTTGACCTTCCACAAGTAGGCCACCCTTTCCTGCCCCTGCTCCCCGCCACCCCCACCCGGGCTTCTTCCATCGGTTGTAATACCATTTGAACAAGTGCATGTAATCAAGGAACTTTTTCGAGCAAGGGAATTCTTCGGTTCTCCCCCAAGGCTTCATTTCCATTGTTCGGGTCCCCACATGTCCACTGTGTGTGTGTCTCCATCTCTCTCTCTCTCTCTCTCTCTCTCTCTCTCTCTGTCTCTCTCTCTCTCTCTCTCTCTCTCTCTCTCCATCTCTCTCTCTCTCTCCATCTCTCTCTCTCTATCTCTCTCTCTCTCCATCTCTCTCTCTCTCTCTCTCTCTCCCTCTCTCTCTCTCTCCCTCCCTCTCTCTCCCTCTCCTCTCTCTCTCTCTCTCTCTCTCTCTCTCTCTCTCTCTCTCTCCCTCTCTCACTCCCTCTCTCTCTCTCTCTCCCTCTCTCTCTCTCTCCCTCTCTCTCTCTCTCTCCATTTCTCTCTCTCTCCATCTCTCTCTCTCTCTCCATCTCCCTCTCTCCATCTCTCTCTCCCCCCCCCTCTCTCTCTCTCTGTGTGTGTGTGTGTGTGTGTGTGTGTGTGTGGGTGTGGGGGGGGGGTGGGTGGGTGGGTGGGTGTAACGGGAGGACTTGTGATGGGCAGGGCCTGTTGTGTTGGAGAGCGCGGCGGCGCGCATGTGTAGACGGTGTGTTGAGGGTGTGGGGGAGGTTGCAGGAAGAGGGGCAAGACAATGGGGGCGGGAGGGGAAAGGTGGAGCGGGTGTGTGAGGCTCTGGGGGAGGCCCTGGAGGCTGCGGGAGCGGATGAGTACCTGCGGCCGCGCCTTACGGCCCTCTGCCGGCAGGGCCAGCTGGAGGCCGCCCTGCGCCTAGTCAAGAAAGCCAAAGAGGCCGAGCTGGCAGGCTCTCTCCCGCAGAACGGCACCCTGAAAGCGCCTGTTGGTGGGGATCCTCTCCCTCTCCCCCCCCCCCACCCACAATCCCACACCGCCTCCACGCTTCCCCTTTCCTCGCAATCACACGACAGTCTCCTTTGGAGTCGTCCTCGCATTTGTTTAAATCTTATTGTATATTCCTACCTTCAAGATTCTTTGTTTATTTTGAAATGTTACTTTAATTTGATTATTAGATAATTTGAATACGTTATATTGTATTGTATTGTATTGTATTGCATTGCATTGTATTGTATTGTATTGTATTGTATTGTATTGTATTGTATTGCATTGCATTGTATTGTATTGCATTATTGTATTGTATCGTATCGTATCATATCATATCATATCTTAATACATATGTTACGTTATATTATTTTAAATGATACGAATATATATTATTATAATATAACTTGAAATGCTAATTTAAACGGCCTGCGGGGGAACGGATCCCCTGGGGATGGCCTTGTTAGTGGATGGGATCGGGTTGGGTAGGCTGCGATGTGGCTTGGCGGGAGCTGTGGCCCCTGGGGGAGGTCTTGGGTGGAAGGGTTTCCTCTGAGAGATGGGGCGAGGGCGGAAACAGGGGAGGGCCCTGGAGGGGGAGCGGCGAGGCTGGGGCGCTGGCGTGCGGGAGCCACGCGCTCCCTGGTCGCTGCAGAGGAAGGGCTGCGGCACCTCCTCCTTACCCATGATGTGGATCGCCTGTACAGGTGCGCCCGCCTGCTCCCCTTGCCCCTGCTCCCCTCTTGCCCTGCTTATATCCTGCCCTGCCCGGGCCCATCCCCTGTGGATCTGTGTCGTGACAATGAGGGGAAAGCTCGTGGTTTGGGGAGAGAAAACCTGTGTGTGTGTGTGTGTGTGTGTAAGCTTTCATGGCAAAATAGATTGGAAAGGCTGGCAGTTTGCTTTGCCTAGCAGGCTGTCAACCCTGCGTGTGCACATGTAACCGGCATACTTGAGAGCATTCCAAAGGTTGTAAATCATTTCATCGACATTCCTAATCAGATGCTGGACTGGTCAGTTCCATGTTGGTGCGTGGGGCATCATGCTGGCTCCACCAAGGAGCAAGAGAGGGAAGGGCTTTTCTCTGTCTTGTAAATCCAGCAACCACATGAAAACAATGAGCTTGGAACTCTCTTCTGCAGGGCAGCACATGGAGGCCTGCTGCAAGATGGTGGCCTCACAAAAGAGCAAGACACCGAGGGTACTCTGCCTGTGTTTCTTCATGCCCGGTCCTTCCATTGCATGAGCTGCACCACATGATGGAAGCAGCTGCACTGGGGGATCAACCCCCTCATATAGAAAAAAAGGGGTGGGTGGCTCATAAGAGGGGAAAAATAACAATACATTTTTCTTGGGGGGGGGGGGGAGGGGCGAGGTGCCAAGGGGGTTGATATGTTGATACAGGACGGTGGCTGGGCATGTAATGAGCTGTCCTGCATCATGAAGGCAGCACAAGGGGGAAAGAAGACTGGAAATAATGGGCACTAGAGGCTGAAGGGACGAGATATGGATATGCAGGTCAGCACTAAACATGTAATGAGCTGTCCTGCATGATGAAGGCAGCACCACGGGGGAAGAAGGCTGGAAATAAGGGGCACTAGAGGGTGAAGGGGTGTGAAGTCTATATGTGCAGGACAGCGCTGGGCATGTACGAGTTGGAGCTGGCATACATGGTGGTGGCCGCGGGACAGCGGGACCCGGGGGAGTACCTGGCGGAGCTCAGCGTGTATGCAGCCCGGCCTCCCGGGCCCCTCAGGAGGGAGGCCATCGACATGGCCTTGGGCCGCTTCTCCTCAGCTCTGCGAAACCTTGTGGAGGCCGGGCCCTCCCATTTCCCATCGGCCCTGAAGTTAGCACGTGACAAGGTGGGCCCCCCCCCCCCCACTTCTGGCTCCGTTCCCCTTGCAACTCTCGCCTGGCCCGGCCCCGCAAATTCCTGGCCCAGCAGAAGTCCTGGCCCGGCAGAAGTCGTGGCCCGGCCCAGCAAGAGTCCTGTGGCCTGGCCCGGCAAAAGTCCCTTTCGCTTGGCCTGCTGAGCAGTGAGGGAAGGTGGACCTGGAAGGGAGGGAGTGTGCGGGGGGAGGGGGGGGATGGGGGGTGGGAGGAAGGTCGAAGGATAGAGAAGGTCTCCCCCCCCCCCTGGGCAGGCGACCTTCTCTGGGGGGAAGAACCACAGACGGGCAGACGCAGTGAAATCAATAGCGGTCACAGATATAGTGTCAAGTGTGCATGACCCGGCACACACGGAGAAAATATGACGTAAGCACCACAGATACTCCCCGTGCCCCCCCCCATGGAGGTGCACGCACTTGCGGTGTCGGCAGGACGGGTACTGAGAAAGGCTCATAACAAGCTGTCTGTCGGCCGTGGGGGACCCTTTCGCTGTCTGTTTGCAACGTGTGTCTCTTCTGCTTGTTTCTGTGTTTGCATGTGGTGCGGGCTCGCCGTTAAGCTGTCACAGTGTGGGTGGGCTTGGTTATACTATAACTTAGCATTAGTCACGTTCTGCAAGGGGGGGCAGTGACGAAGAGGGCGGAGAACGGACCTGATGACGTCATCAGAGAGAGTGTTGACGGGCGGAGGATGCTGTCCTCGAGACCAAGTGAAGAGCGAGAGAGAGAGGGGGGGGGGGAGAACAACGGGGTGAACACCCTCAAAATGTCAAACCCGATGTCACAACGCTCTCTCCTTCTTACCAGGACTTACCAGCAAAACCTGGGTTTCTTGGGAACTGACAAAAAAGGGGTGGGGGACCCCCAGGGACTGCTGAGGGAGCTGATAGGGCAGCTGAAGGAAGGGGAGGCAGCACGAAGGGAAGCGCTGCTGGCTTACGCTGCTGACATGGCAGCTCAGAACCGCGCGGAGGACTCGGCCCTCGCTTTTCTGGCCGCAGGGGACCGGGAGGCCGCCCTGGACCGCTATCATTCCTCGGGCCAATGGCAGATGGCCCTTGCCCTTGCTGGTGTCTCTCCCCTCCCTACCTCCGTTTGCGCTATCCTTTAACCCCCTCTGCCTACTTGTCAACTGCTTGCCTCTTTTCCCGATGAACGTGTTTATTCGTATATGTGTGTACACACAGATGTACAAACATGGGTACGTGTGTACTTGCGTTCTTTTACGGATGTGTGTGGGGGTGTGTGGGTGTGCTCTTGCGTGTGTGCATGCATGCATGTGTGTGTGTGTGTATTTATTTCATATGCGTCTTTCTGCGTTCTCAAACACAATTTCCAGGCGATAGTGGGTGAATACAAGCTCCGTGTAAGGTTGTCAATTGCATGCGTGTGTGTATGTATGCGCGCGCATGCGTGGAGGGGTGCGCGCGCGCGCGCGTGTGCGTGTGTGTGTGCGCGCGCGCGGGCATGCCCGCATGTGTGCGTCTATGCGGGTGTGTGCCTGTGTGTGCACCGGCAAGTGTGCGTGCGTATGTGCGTGTGTGCGTGCGTGTGTGTGTGTGTGTGTCTGTGCGCGCGCGCGCGTGTGTGTGTGTGTGTGTGTGGGTCGGGGGGGGGGGATGTGTGCGCATTGCGCCATTCCATGGTTTTGTTCTGTCCCGTATCCATCAGACAGTTGCGTTAAATCTTTTCGCGGGAATTGTTCCTGTGCAAAATGACGGCGGAAGGGAGGGAGAGCTCGGGATCTTGCAGGCCAGCTGGAGTGGAACGAAGAAGATGTGGAAGAACTGGCACGGGATCTGATGGAGGGAGCTGCGGCCATGGGGCGGCATGCGGACGCTGGTGCAATAGCTGCCTACCACCTCAAAGATGTTGCTGCTGCTGTACCACATTTCTGCCGGGCCGGGGAGTGGCGAGAGGTGAACCAGGCCCCACACGCCCCCCTCCCAGAAAAAAAAAAAAAAAAAAAAAAAAAAAAAAAAACCCCTATGGAGCCGATCCCTTCCATCGACAGGGCACAAACCCACATCCAACTCCGTCACCCTGCATGGGCACCCTCCCTCTCCCCCCCCCCACCTTTCTCCCTCTCTTAAGCACACACAGATGCATACACATACACTCACGCACATGCACAAGTGTGCACACGCATACACACGCACATACACAAGTGTGCACACACACACACACAGAGAGAGAGAGAGAGATGTAGAAAGAGAGGAGAGAGGGGGGGGGGACGAACGTGGGAGAACACAAGAGATAGGGAGGGGGGTGGCTCGAGAGAGGAGGGAGGGACACTGTAGAGCACAAGTGTCTGAAAAAGATGCAGACAAAGGTGTGCATCTGTCTCCAGATCTTTTACAACAACTTTAATAGGCTTGCACGAGGCTGGGCTGCAGGCTATGCGTCTTGCCGGGGGCCTGCGAGAGCTGCAACAAAAGGTAGTGGGACCTCTTGCGGCAGAGGCAGCCTCCAGCCTCCTCTCAGAAATCTCAGAGAACAGGGAGCGTGTTGATAAGTATCTGGACCGCTACAAACAGGTGATTCGCACTGTGCCTTTCTTTGCCATGTTTTAAATTTTCAGTCTCACCTGTTGCCTCTGGCCCCTGGAATTTGCGTGCCAGCATGCGGGATTTAAGGTGTGCGGTTAGGATAGGCTTCAATCTGTATTCTAAACAGGTGATTTGGCCACTTCTTCCCACCAAGAATAGGGTATTCAGTGAGGAACGCGGCGTTCCAAACGCCATAAAGTAGGAAAGGAGATGGGAACACCACGTAATTGGAAACGGGCTATAAACACAACGAGAGAGGAGAGGATAATGATATTAGGATAAAACTGTGCCTTTGCTTGTAGCTGTACCCTTGGCTTGGCAGCAGGGATCCCGAAGGCCCTCACAGGGGCAAATGATACGATGAGGACGTTGTTGTTTGGGAAACACAGGTGCAGGCCAAGAGGGAGAGCATGGCGGTTGCTCTGGGTTCTGGAGTGGCAGGAGAAAATCCTGACGAGATGGAAGCTGGCGGAGGAGGAGGGAGGCTGGGGGAGCTGGAGGATAGCGGGACAGATGCGGAAAGTGTTGTCAGTGGAATGAGTGCTTACACATCCGGCACCCAAGCCAGTGGGACTTCTCGCGGTACCTCTGGCTTTTCACCTTCCACTGTCGGCGGACGTTCCCCCCGCAGGTCCCGCCAGAAAGTGAGCGCTCATTACCCATGCTCGTGTTCTGTTCTCTCTCTCTCTCTCTCTCTCTCTCTCTCTCTCTCTCTCTCTTCTCTCTCTCTCTCTCTCTCTCTCTCTCTCTCTCTCTCCTCTCTCTCTCTCTCTCTCTCTCTCTCTCTCTCTCTTCTCTCTCTCTCTCTCTCTCTCTCTCTCTCTCTCTCTCTCTCTCTCTCCTCTCTCTCTCTTCCTCCCTTCCCTCTCTCTTTCTCTCCCTGTCTCGCTCGCCTCGCTCTCCACCTCCCAATGTCTTTTCCACTCTTTCTCTCCGTTTCACACGCACCCCCGCACTTCCCCTCTCTTCCCCCCCCCCTTCTCTTTGTCTCCCCCTCTCTCTCAAACACACACACACACACACACACACACACACACACACAACTCACAGACACACGCACCCACACATACACACAACTCACAGACACACACACACACAAACACACGCGCGCGCGCGCGGGGCAAAGTAAGAGAAGGAGGGAGGAGGTGGAACTTAAGAGGTCAACGTCGTAAACCCAAAAGCCGCGACCCGGTGTTTGTCCAGACCTCCTACCTTTGCTGCGCCTGTAAGCCGTCACACACTACAACTAAATTAGCTCATCATGAGTAACTGTAGGTGGGGGTTCATGCCCGCTTCCTGGAGATAGGTAGGCCAGGAACCTGCTGCGAACCCGGCAACAGAGATGGCATTGTATTGTCATTGTGTCATTGCACGGCTGACGAGCCGTTGTGATGGGCACATGACGATGATGGTGACGCTGGAGGAGGAGAAGAAGGGGAAGGAGAAGGAGAAGGAGGAGGAGGAGGAGGAGAACGGGGAGAGGAAGAAGACGAAGACGACTAAGAAGAGGAAGAGGAAGTGGAGGAGGAAGAGGAAGAGGAAAAGGAAGAGGAAGAGGTGGAAGAGGTGATGATGGTGATGATGGTGGAGGTGATGGTAGCAGGCAAGGAAGGGAGGGAGGATACGGCAGGGGAGCCCGGGAGAGGAGATGGCCTTGGCCGCCCACATACGGGGTTTAGTGCCGGAGGCGCGCACCTTGCTGGCTGCCGGCCACCTGGCGGAAGCTCTGGTGATGCTTGGTCACGAAAGTGATGCGAGAAGCCTGCAACAGTACATGTCGGGACTGGTGGAAGTCTCTGGCGCAGCAGCCGCATATGTGGATGGCCACCCTCCCCCTCAAGGGGCCGGCCCCTCTGCGGGCTCCGCCCCGACAGCCCCTCACTGGAAGTGGGATCTTCTCCGGGCTGCTTAGCTGCGCTCTGGAGGGACATCGGAGCTTCCAACACATTTCGTTTGGGGTTTGAGAGGACAGAGCGACGGCTGTGGGGTTCTTTGTACGCTTTTTGGAGTCAACCACACCAAAAGTCAACACTTGACGTGTCGAGGAACGTCGATACTCGACATTCGTGGATGCAAGCGGGATTGGTCAGCCTCCGAGGCGGTTGATCAGCCTCATGAGTCAGAGTGCAAGCGTCTCATGCTTTGCACCACGTCCATATTCACGTCAGGGTGCTCTATGTTGATGCCGCTTGAACCTGAGCTTGGTATCTGAGACACAGTGCAGGTGTTGAGTGGTAGCAGTGTCTACAGAGTGCAACTGTGGAGTGCTTTCTGTGGTCAAATGCAGGCATCGATAGCTTGACACTACAGGCATACTGCAGCCGTTGAGTGCTTCACACAAGTGACCCTGCAATTATAGAGGAACCATGATATCGCGGGGCGACAGACCCTCCAATATACGCATGTCCCCAAGCAACCTGTGTGCATTAGCACACAAAGTAGCGTGATTAGTCTTTTCTGATGTGTATACTTCCAAGATTAGGGACTCATGTTTCGAGTTTCCATGAACTGAACATGATTTTTCTTCTGGGCGTGTGTGTGTTTGGTTGTGTGTGTGTGTGTGTGTGTGTGTGTGTGTGTGTGTGTGTGTGTGTGTGTGTGTTTGCGTGTGTGTGTGCGCGTGTGCGCGCATGCACCATTATGCGGGGGCACGTCTGTTGTGTGGAGGCATTGAGACATGTGGAGGGTATCTAAACAGACCATAACAGAGCCAGTGCCATCATCTGTGTGCGAAAGCAACTCTTCAAGTACTCCTGTCCAATGCGAAAATCGAAAGACACTGTTGGATGACAGAAAGGCGAGGCTTCCATAAACCAAGACAGCATGTTCCGGAAGGATTCTTGCATTTTTTGCCCACTCAGGCCTTCGAGCAAAACCAAGCTGCAGCAATGAAACATGCCTTGAGTTCGATCGAAACTAACTTGAGACTTCCGCCAATGCGCCCCAAACACGGGGGTTATCTTGGTGATGCTGCCGTTTTATGGGCGTTGTATGGACTTTTAACTACTGAAGAAGGTGTAGAACCCGCAGTATTCTAAATCGTCCGTAAAGATGAGCTCGAGCTTAGGTTGTGCCTGAGCCTCGACATTTGTTGGTCCATGCCAATGTCGAAGTCGATTTACATCACGTAATTGTTTGCTTAAGGAAGAAGACCCAAAAAGTCTGGTTTTCCAATACTAGGTGTCTCTGAAAAAGATTGTCAACTTCATGCTTACCAGTAAAAGAAGATTACATTGCCGAGCAAGCTGTTGCCTCTTTGCTCGTCACTATCTTTCTATCTAAATTACAGCTGCAGGTCCCAGGCGGCTATGTCTCCATTCTGGTGACCTCGTAAGGTTCTTCACAGCCCCAAGATAGCAACCCAAGTTATACATTCAACAGTTCTTCCCAGGCTGACTCTACAGCATTCGCTCCCATGTGGCAAGATAACAAAATAATCCAAACTGTTCTCGCGCAGAAGTTCCCAAATAAAATGTCTTCGCACCCGTCCTCGCTGCTAATATCATTCTGTCTCAGAGGCCAAAGCCATTGTCAAGCTCAGTACTGCTTCTTCGGATCCGAAGCTTCTGCTGTTTTGAAATTGTTGCAAAGCTCTTTGTGCTGTGATGGTGATGGTGACGAGGGGTGTGCTCCTTCATCTCTCGTGCCCCCTTGTGTAGCTGATGATGGTGAGAGCCGGTGGCCTTCTTTTTAAGGTCAGCAGGAGCGTTAGCACTGTTTTCAAGTATTTCAAAGCTGCCTCGAGATTGCTCACTGGAGCTTACATTGCCCCGTGGGATATCCTCACGTGAGCCAGAGCTGACATTTTGGGCTTGGGTGGCATTAGACCCAACGTCTCCCCACCAGTTCCAAGGCTTGCGCTTCTTGATGTTCTCGTCTGCTATTTGGCGATCTCTCTCAGACATTTGCATCTCGAATTCCGCAGAGGGACGGACCCACTTATGCCCTTCATCCAGCTTTGTACCATTTAGATACCGATCTTCTGGAGTGGTTGTTCGCTCAAAGAAATCTAGTACATAGTCAATGTACTCGGCATTCTGCTCATGGACTGCAGTACACATCACCTTGTTAGAAGCTAGGAGAACCTTGCTGTAAGGTCTGATCCCTTAGCATAGTACACATAATAAAATACTCAGTGATCAGATAATTTTGCCGGCATGTCACTCCATAAGCAAGTAAGGATGCGTTTGGACACAACTAACACCAAAGTTAACACTATTTCAGAGCTGTGACTGCAAATGAGGGGCTCATACTTGCTTCACTGGCCCATAGCATCTCCTTGAAAGCCCTGCTATAGTGGTCTCTATCCCAGTTTGGCCAGAAAAAGTGGTGCAGTGCCATGTCCATCTCCCAAATGGCTAACTCCCTGCATGACTCCAGGCTATTATCAAGGCACTCAGGAGTTCAAACATCTCACCAAGACCCAGATAACACCAAGACATTAAGGTAACAGGGCACAATTTGTGCCGGCAGTTGTCAAAGTAGCCCATCTCATGAAGGATCTCTGCCAGAAAAGTGGTCTCCAAACTGTGCAGATCGTTGCAATGGTCTATTACTTAATCGATGCTCTCAATGCAAAATCCGATATTTGAAATTGACAGGTAACACGTGTGGTGGTCCTTACTTGGACTATCACTTACCATCCAGATTCTGGGTCTCTCTCTGTCCAGTTGCCGAATTGAGACCAACCCTCTGCATCTATGACACCCCTTAACTGCAGCTTCGAGAAAATGTTTGTGGAAAGGGCGGCATCGACCCCCTTCAACCGTTTCATAAAGAAATCCGGGGTGATTGGATAGGGCTCCATCATGAATTCTTCGACATAGATTCCCTGCCCGTACCACATGCGTTTTAACCAGTCCATGTGCAGCTGCAACAACAGAGTCATACCATAATAGCATACAAGTGGATGTACTGACCAATAAGAAGGCCCCACAATGATGTTATCCAATAATGACAAGGAAGGGAAACGGCACTCGACTCCTCCATCCTGGAAATTTACACTCTCTGATTTCCCAATGTCTAACCAGTATAGATTTTGCTATATATCTTGTATGGCCCAAAGCATGCCCTCAATTCCCAGCCCGTCTCTCAAATCAGCAACACCAGCTTCATTTCAAGCGGGGTGTACTTGGTCTTCATAAGTTGGGATGGTGATGTCCAGGGCTTCTTGAACTTCAACTTGATCATGCCGTGCCCGCAAGAAAAGGACTGGGGGATGCGGCCATGTGGCATTATTGTTTTCATTGATGGGCACTAGTTCTGTCTGCAGCGTCTCATTGCGCATGCCCATCACAATGCTGGCAACCCCCTGTGAGCTTGCACCCAAAGCCATAAGGTACAGAGGAAAGATGAAGTGGGTGCAGGGCGTATTGAAACAAGACGATGTCTGCTGATGTGCAATATGCAGAAACACGTGTTTGAGTTGCAATAATAAGTGTTTCATTGCACAGAGTCCTCAGCACAATGGGTGGCTTTGAGCTTGTTCCCCATGTCAGAGGGCTGATGGTTCATGTGAAGGGGTCAACCATATGTAATGAGTATTGTTCTTACAGCCAGGCAGCACGGGGCTATATTGCATAATTTTGTCTGTGCGTTCTCGATTCCTTTGACCGTGAACCCATTCTGATTGTTCCGTTTTTCATAAGCCAGTCCAATAAGTGACATCTTTAATTTTCATAACCCTACCCATGATAACGTCAGCAACCCTCACTGTCTGTTTGTCCCAAAAGCAAAAATCCATAATGTCAATTGGCACCTGCAATGGAAACCGGAGCGCCAATTCCAAGGCCATCTCTCCACCCCTGGAGGAGCCGATAGCGTATCGTGGTAGATCCCACCACGCCTTTTCTTTAAGCAGATGACGGATGTTTGCGGTCATCTGCGCGCGTTCACTATCTTTGTTAAGAGCCCTGTGTTTTGCAACAGGTATCCTTTCATTCAGCTCTCTGATGCCTTGGAGAAATATGCATGACACATCATGTACACAGCACCACTACAGCCTGAGACAGTGCCTGCAAAGTAGTGGTTCAGAAAGGACTAAGTGCCCACTGAATACATATTTCCAAATGATACAGGGGCTTACATCTGGCAATTCATGATACCCTTTTGGTGGCCACGTTGTGTTGAAGCAGCCATACAAATCTCCTGCCCGGTGAGGACCAAGAGCTACGACTGCATAACCCCTTTTGACAGCATTGTAGACTGTCACCATTTCCTCTGGCATACCTACAAAGATACAACTTCTCATTGGGACTATGAATTCAACATGTAGCATGAAAATCTTTGAAGGAGGTTAATCTGATGCGTACCTTGACATACAGGGCAAGTCCGGCTCTTGAAGCCCCACTGAGTAACTGTTTGAAGGCAGCCATGGAAAGCAAATAGTAACGCCTTTGGCCTGACTTTTGGCTCGGTTATTATCATTTCTCTGTCGTACATGATCTACAGTACATGAGATTTTCTTAGAAAAGTTGGTTGTGCCCTCAAAAGTCTGCTGTGCTGAAGAAGGCATAATTTAGGTTCCTCTCTGAAAATTTTTTGACAGAGACGATGCTAACCCATTTCAAGTCGCACCCGGTACTCCGAATCCGGGATTTCATCCCAGTGGTCAGGCCCTGGAAGCAGTGGGGCGGCCGATGACAGGTAGCTGAACCCCAGGAGATATAGTGCGATTGCACAGTATGCATACAGAGTATTCATTCAATCCACTATTCTGTGACTGAGACTTTGATACTCTTAATCTCTTGTCATCTTTGGAAAGTCACGGTGGAGGCTAGCCCGCATCACCGCCCGGCAACCGTAAGCTTCGTTACCGGATTGCGAATAAACTGTTGCAACACCAGTGTTTCAGATCTACTCCATCATGAGAGATACTGCTGCAGCAAGCGGATCTTGACAAGTAAGCCCAACACGTCGGGTAGTAAAGGGTCCTTCAAGCCCCCGGGGCAGCTCTAACCCCTGCGCAGAACCTTGTACCGGGGAGTCGCTAGTTCGGAAAGGCCATGTCGATGGATGGAGGGATTCTGGAGTGAATACTTGTGTGCTTAGTAGTCTTATATAGTGATGATAAAACGGCAGCGCACATTATAGTGCCTGATAAGGTGAAGACGTTGATGCACGGATAGGAGCTGCAACCCGTGGGGCTCCATCCGAAGCTTAGGACTGGAACGGAGCCTCATTTCCTATGCTTATCATACTAGAAAACTTTCTAGATATCGTCGTGCTCTGTAAACTAGCATAATTGGCATTGAGATGCAAACCACGTACTTGGCTGTTGTCGCGTTTTCGCTCTTGGGGCTCTCTGTGGGAATCAAGCTTCCAAAAGAGCCATTGTCAAACCCGAAATCATGTGTGAGAAAGCTTAGCACTAACCGACCGGAGGCGAAGGCTGTTCTGGCCGTGATGGTAGGTTACCACTGAGATGAGCAGTCATAAATGTGACCCCAGGGGCGATCATTCCCACAATGGGAATGTTGCTGTCCTTAGCAGGACTTTGAAACACTCGTTACAATAGAGGAGGTTACCTCTCGTGATGAGTACGGTGGGTGCAGACTGCTGCTGGGCCAGAGGGAGCAGCACGCCGTAATTATGCTCGCAAGACATGGTTTCCCTCTACACAACATGAAATGGACAGGTGTGTCCTTGAGCTTCAAGCATATAATTGACCATGTACTGTGAAAGGGGGTCTGCTACAGCAGGGCAAGGCAGATGCATCAAGTTAAACCTTCTTGTGCAGGCTGTACATGGAAACAGGTGTGCTTGTCCGCTTTGCTGTGGGAAGGAGCAGACAGGGGAACATGCTTGAACTTGAGTCGGAGGAGGCCAATTATGGGGAGTTTTTCTATCTGCCCCTCAAGGCAAGCAACCATTTGCTTAGGACCATTACCCGCTCCTGAAAAAAATATTGCCTTGATATGAAAGCCAGCTGTTCCACGCTGTTGGGTTCCTATATGCCTGAGCAAGAACCGATTCATGTTGCAAAACTTGTAGCTTCATGAAAGATGACATTTACAACCAAAGTATGTTTATCCAGATTTGCACCATGTTGCAGGATAGTGCCGAGGGAGAAACTCTCAAACTGGTGGCACTCTGGGAAACAATCGCTAAACGTGTGAAAGCAAAATACATCATCAAGGCGGATGATGATAGCTATGTGCGCATGGATCGCTTAGTTCAGGCAATCTCACAATGGGACACTATGGGGGCTGGTAAGTTGCTGAACCTTTAAAAGTTACTTCAGAACTCTTTTTGTCTCAGCTCATGCCATTGGGGGTCATTGATCGCTTGGACGTGTCCACCATGATTTCCGCTCGCATGTCCCTTTCTCTTATCTTTGATGGGTAGGTGGGTTGCCAATGTGGCTGGGGTAACTGGGGTGACAGAATTAATCCAAATGGGATATGGGACAGGTTACATTGGTTGCATGCAGCAAAGGAACAACCAGCTTGCGATGACATTGAGTCCTGAAGATCCTCTGTATGACCCACATCACGCAATCTATGACGGGGACAGTACATATGCAGCAGACACTGGCTTTCTGGCAGTGGAGGGCAGGGTAGTTGACGGATTGCTGCAGTCTGGGCTTTCTCTACGAGTAGGAGGTCATGCTGGTAAGTCCTGGGGTCACATTGCCTCAGGCTGATATTGTGGATGTTCTGCCAAAGTGTTTTCCTTCTAATTTATGAGAAGACAAAGGAGAGGGAGAAAGACTACGATCACATGCGCGTACAAACAATGTCCATGCTGGAGTTGCCTTGTAAACTCCAACTATCTGCAGTTCAATTACTTATTAATGAAGGGGATGCACAGACACCATGGTGGGGTGGGTAATGAAAGCCTTCAACGTTTCACACTTTGACGACCGAAGGCTCTGCTATACCACGTCGTGTGACAGCAGGATGGTCGTTTATCACTGGGGTCGTGCCATAAAAGCTGCAATGACAACAGAAGCAACTTCAGATCAAGAGGAGTCCTCAGTTTGCTGCCCAACTCGCGAGCAATGTTCACCTCAGCACGCACGGATGCACTTGTTGGCAGTTCGGTGTGTGGAGCAGCTGCATGGGGGGGACCCCAAATGTGCAGGGCCCACCCTTGGACTTAACAATGAACTGGACCTGATTTTGGAAGTGGACCGCCATCATCACATGCGATCTGACTGGCAGTGGGTCACCTCACACCCAGTCCACAACAGTGCTTTACAAACCGTAGATAGTGATTAGCAGATGCCTCGAGCAAAATCAACCTCGGCAGAGTCGTGAACAGACTTGCTGAGGGTGAGAATCATCAGAAGGTCTTCCAGCACTGCTCGTGTTATTTGATTTCATACCATGTAACATCTTGCAAGTCAGGCAGTTGTCGCAACATGTCCTTCAGGGGGAGAGGCTCTTCTGAGAGGCGCCTCTGTCCCATGGGTCTGGTTGCCGTGAAGTTGAAACATTTCCAGAAGGCAGTTGTTTCTGTCAATGTACAGTCACCAAATCTCTCCCATCTGAGAGGTCATGGATCCATGGAGGGACCATGGAGCGTATATACACGACGCATCTCCTCAACTTTGCTGTGGAGATTGGCATACCTGTCCAGTTTATGGTAAGCCTGTATACGTAGTAGATGAGACAGACAAGATATCAATTGTCTGCCCTTTACAACTGGGGGTCGATGACCGCGCTATGCTGTGGGAAAGCCCTATGCGATGGAAATCAAGGTGTTTTATAAAGCGTAATTACGCCCCTAAAGGACGTGGGAGCTATCCAGACGGCCAGAACGAAACAGGTTACATGCTGGGATCCATCCATGCTGATATCAAAAATCTTCTAGGTTAAGCAAGTAATTAAACAGGGGTATCCAGCATGACCGTGCCGATCAATACCATTTAATCTTGCAGTGGTACAAAAATGTAAATTGCTGCAAGTGAAATTGAGATTGATGAGACAACCAGAGGGTCGAACGCATCATCCAATAGACGGACAGCAAGCCTTCCTCGTGTAAGGTGCTTAACACGAATTGAAGCACTGCAGGAGATTGCAGTACTGTCAACACTATTAAGGTTACGATGACGCATGCATAGAACTGGAATGGGAAACGTTATGATCACACATGCACATAAGTGGAAAGTTTAAAAGGCTATGCAATAACTTGTGTGTACAGAGGTCATGCAGCTCGTTCCGCTTGAAAAAAGAAGCTTACAGCAATGGCTTCACGGCTCAGACATGCAGAGTCATGACAAACCATTGCTTTCAACATTGAGGAACCCTTATCAAAGAAGAAATTCTGACGCCAAAATGAATACTCACTGGGTATGCTTCACGTATGAGCATAAGCACTGCATCAGGTTGAACCCACAAGCTTATAAGTTTTCAATCCCTCGCTTAAATGCGTTGCTTTCCAGCCTTAAATAAGGTGCAAAAGCATAGCATTCAAGTGATTGATTTAAGGACGGAGTGGAGCTGGCTTCAGACATTGCAACAACCCTTCATGAATTCAGCTAATATGGTTCAGTTGTAAATACTGCAGTCAACGGGTAGTGGGCTCGCTGCAACTTTGAGCGAAGTCTGTAAAACCGGACCATCATTGCTGGTGGTTGAGTCAACACGACGACCTCAAAATAATTGATAACAGAAATTTATTGTTGAGGTACACCAGATGTACGTACATTTTCATGCATGTGTAAATTGCTTTATAGTCACTTCTACGCATTGGGAGACTCGATGCTGGCCGTGTCTACAACTGTATGCACATGTATTTGTGTCATGGCCAGGAAGCCTTGGGTTTGGGTAGTCTACATAGAGGCTATAGAACAGAATAAGAACCTGCCCCAAAACAAGAACGGGACACGGGCAAAGCGAGCCACTCAGCACAAATGTGTGTGCGTGTGTGTGTGTGTGTGTGTGTGTGTGTGTGTGTGTGTGTGTGTGTGTGTGTGTGTGTGTGTGTGCGTGTGCGCCAGCGTGCGTATGTGCGTACGTGCATGTGTCTGTGTGTGTGCATACGCAACTTCATGGGTAGCCATGCTCGATCAGCTCAAGCATATATATATGCCGAACCGTTGGGTAGTCAAGATGCGATGAGATACATCAGCCCAGCAGCGACCCGCAGGCAGTCGGGTCAGGACTCGACAGTAATGCGAAATGGTGGCATTCTTTCCTGAACCCCTCTCAAGTGCATCAGCACCAGGCACCATAAAAGTCGCCCAAGTAACATATGGCTGCTTACAGTATCACAGCTACAATGTCACAGTGATTTTCCTAGTCAACGAACAAATCAACATCTGCTAGTCAGCCCCAAATATATTCACATTGTCAGTATCAATTATGGCAGGATCTCTGGGGCACGAGGCAATAATTATTGGCAAATAATCATGTTTTCTAGCAATAGTACCAAGCTCACACATAGTGACTGGTATATACATGTATATAGCTTGTTTCTTGTCCGTACGGATAAGAGCACCTAGGTTCATGAAAGCACCACAGATCTGTGATCATGATCACATCTGTGGCCTAGACTTTTGGGTCAGAGTCGGTCTTCTCCCTTGCACTCAGTCAAGACAACACGAAGCAATGATCCTCCATATAATAACTGCTGACCACGTGTACGAGCTATTTTCTCCTTCTTCCCCCCTGCAACGGTGCTTCAATCTACCTCTCCGGATCCGCACTAGCTAGGTCAAAAAAATATGTGCGTGTGCACGGTGATATCCGAGAGGTTATATACTAATAAACGTACCAAACCCGTTGGCTTGCGCCATTCATCGACTCATTTAGGACATTTAGCAAATCAGTACGATGGCTGGACGACTCTTGTGAATTCATTCCCCCATGTCCCAAAATGTGGAGAACGTATTTCCTACATTGTGTTGAAAATCAGAAGATTCTGTGCATACCCCAGACTTATATGCAAGGGCGTCATAGCTAGACATGTGCCTCTGGCGGCCCACAACTATGTCAATGCTTCTGCATGCATGTTCTGCTAAGCATTCATGAACACCATGGTTCTGAAAAGGAACACATCCCGAATGTGTTCAAGTTTGTGTAAACATATATCTTAACAATGTCCAGTGACAGATGCACACGTGTGATGACACGTGCATGCTCATGTGTATTTATAAAGATTTGCATGCTTGAGAACTTGACATCCGTTGGCGCAAAAACAGGCACCAGCTGTATGATCCGCACTGGTCTCCGGTATATTTCTTCGATCCTTCTGGGAGATCTCTCGAGTGAGACATGGTACCTATAGGGTACTGTCGAGACATGCATGCTATAGGGTACCTATAGGGTACTGTCAACAATACGCTATAGTAACGTACATAACTAGAAGTGTGGGGCCTTGCATGCCCAACGTTGGTGATTGCTGGTAACAGCGTCCATAACGCCGTCAACAGTGTCGAGTAGTAAGTATATTTTATGGGGTACTGCACTACCCCACAAGCAGTCATGATCATGCCCCACAAAGAGATGTAGGTCTAGATATAGATATAAGTACTTGCGTAACCCACAAGTAGTCATACCCCACAAAGAGGTATAGGTATTAGATATAGATATAGCTACTTTTATGGTACCCCACAACCAGACACACCCCACAGAGACATGCAGGTATATATCTAGGTACTGTAAATTACAGCACTTTTCAGTATAGAAACGGACAAATTAATTATACTATATTAGGAACTTGTCCAAAATTGTTGCGAGCTGCTTCCGTCTCCTTACCTATTACGTATGAGAGGGGCAGGAAGCATCCCACGTGGGAGTGCACTCTCCCTCAACACAAGTCCTACATCTCCTACCCTTCCTTATAAGGTTAATTAACATTTGCCGCCATGCGGTGTGCCCACAAAGGGTGCAGTAAACGAGGGAAAGAACGCAGAGCAATCCCTCATTGATCAATGGAAACAACTTTGCAATTCCCTGGGAATCCATAAAAAGCTTGCCTTACTTTCCAAGACAAGCCACGAACTTATCAGCCTTCTAAAAGATCTGACATTATTGGATAAATAAAGGCTTTGCTCCTGTGTCCGCACCTCTGCATTATACGACATTGGAGGCCAATGTTGTGCTTCAAAAGTTAATTGAGCTTCAAACATGCAATCTTGTATAGGCTCAGCTCATGTGGCCTCAACCAAGACACTCCACGACAGCAGAAGCCAATTATGCCATAAAAATAAACAAATTTGTCTCAAACTTATATTTAGTCTTGCCCCTGTGTCGACATCCACGACACGACTCCTCTAGATCCTGCCCAGCTTCACTATTCATGAAATGAAATGCTGTACACTGCTCAGTGTGTGTACAGCATTTCATTTCATATCATTTCATGAAGAGGAAAGCTGATCAATGTACAGCAATTGCCTGTGGGTTTCAATCCATGGGGTTTGACCGATGACTTGATGAGAGATGGGTTGATGACGGAAGCCCACTCAAGGGGGAAATGTGACTCCCCCGCCGCTGACAACGGGGTGATTCAGATAGACGCCACCAGGCAAGCTGGCACCGAAGCTGGTGGCAGTCGTCACCTTTGAGTTGCCTGTTGTGGTCACATCCGTAATCCCCACACTTCCGGGAAGATAGTCTGATCCGGTCTGCATCAGCACCACACATTCGTTCTTCACGCATGGGATCTGTTGTGTAATGCACGGGGATTCTGCGGTTCGTAACATCATACTGTTCTCGATTCACTTCCCAGTCCTTTTGTCAGCACAGGTACGGCACGGGTTGGGGGTATTCCATTCCCACTCCCTTCTCTTGATATGGCTTAAATTTTCACACATGAAGCAGTGTGCAGCCCCACACGAGCCTGACAGCCTCAAAGCATTTCCATTAAGCCCCTCTATCACATTCGCTGGTCACGATGATGACTCCTGGTCACAATCATGACTCGTAGTCACTATCACGACTCTTAATGATTAATCTCATGACTCGTAGCCACATGTCACTCGCAATCTCATCACTCGTAGCCACAACCAGGACTCGCAGTCGCAATCACCAGTCGTACTCACAATCATGATTCGTAGTCACAAATGTGACTATAAGTCACAATCATGACTCGTAATCACGACCATGAGTCTTAGTCACAATCATTACTAGTATTCACAATCGTGACTCGTAGTAGCAATCACAATTCATGGTCACAAGCATGACTCGTAGTAACAATCATAACATGTAGTCATTTCATGACCCGTAGTCACAATTATGACTCGTAGTCCCTTGCACCAAATCATTAATGGGTAAGCTTGACCGGTTGCCTTTCAGGGGTCACAGACCTTCCCTTTCCTGCCCGAAGCTGTCTGCCAGCAAGAAAGAGAGGGCAAAGTCTCACAGAGGTCTGCCGAGCTTGCACCTCTACTTTGCCAGGATGACACAAGTACCCACATGGATGGTATTGACTAATGTACACACACACACACACACACACACACACACACACACACACACACACACACACACACACACACACACACGCGCGCGCGCGCGCGCGTGTAGACATACACACATCTGACATGCACACACCCTCTCAGACACACAAACACACACACACACCCTCCCACACCTGCAGACACAACTTCGCACTCTCTCTCGCTCTCCCTCTCTCTCTCACACGTACACACACCCACGCACACACACACACACACAAACACACCCACACACACACACACACACACACACACGCACGCACGCACGCACGCACACACACACACACCCTCCCACACAACCACACAAAGATAGGAGGCAGCAGCCCCAGAGCATCCCCGCATGCAACTTCCCCCACATGGAAACAGACTGTCAGGCCTCCACATGAAAACAGACTGTCAGGCCTCCACACAAGTGGCAAGCCGCACATCTAGGTGGGAAGGCGAGGCCATGTGAGTGGGGCGCACATTCGGGGCACCCGTTCCGGAATCTGCCGGAAACGCCCCATACCCGATCAGCGTGTTCCCCTCTCCCGCCACTAAGGTACCGTTTCCCTCCCTCGTCCAGGTGGCTTTTTGGATTTGGCTTCCAACTGCCTGCACACCCCCTCCTCTTTCCTTTTTCAGCACGTTCCCATGCCCACATACCACCCCCCCTCCGTTCGTTTTCAATTGCAGGCCTTCCCACCCGCTCCAGATGTAAATGCCAAGCAGTGGTGATCATCAGCACGCTCGCAATAGCAAGTTATAACATAACATAGCATTACATAGCATAAATAGCATGTACAAAGCTGCCAGGGCTTGTAATTGTACACCGTGGTGCCAATGAGGGATGACGGACAGGCATGTGTGCTTGTACTGTGATGACGCAATACAATTACGTGTTGTGGGGAGGTGGGCGGTCAGCCCTCCAGGTGCCCTATGACGGGCACGGCGGGTAATCAAGAACGAAGAGTGGTGGGAGGCCTCTGGTCAAGCAGGCCGACAAAAACATATGCTGCACATCGGTGGAATAGGGAGAGGTTGTGATTGGGGAGTGGCCCACTGGGGGGGGGGGGGGGGATATGCAGAGACAGAAGGACACAAGTTGTTGCGGGCAGGCTCAATCACACATGAGGACCTGCTTTGCCTACAAACCCGCGAGCCCGCAAGTGGGCGGGCACACAAGACACACACACACACACATGTGCAAACATACACACACAGACACACATGTGCACACACACATATGTACGCGCAGGTGTTGAAGTTCTCTTCGAATCTTAAGATGTACAGCACTAAAAGGTTCATCGAGAATTAACAAACAGGGCGCACACACACACACACACACACACACACACACACACACACACACGCACACGCGCACACGCGCGCGCACACGCACACATGGTTGCGTGCATGCCTCATAGAGTGCGAGCTGAGGATGATGTAAGTGGGAATGCAAAGGGGATTCCACAAACTCGATGGGAAGTCAACTCCACGAGCACAGGCTCATGTGCATGTATCAGTGTGTGGGCGCGTTTAAGTAAGCTCATTCCTCGCTGCCTCTTAACTCCTCTCATCACCTCCTACCCTCTTCCTCGTGTGCGTGCGCCCTCTCTATGTATGTGTGTGTGGGGGGGGGGGGAGAGGGGCAGTGGTGTTGTCTTGGTCAATGACATGCAGGCATATATGTACAGTGTTCTCGTGGTAGTCAGCACTCTCCAACATGCATTTCCTTAGAAAAAAGTGAAGTGTGCATGACCCAGCAACATGCACTTCCTTGTTAACCCCGCTGCTGATGACCCAGTTTGTGAACGAAGAGGAGGAAACTTTGGGGGTGGGGGGGAACTCTTGAAAGGGGTGGTGGGTGGGCCTCTCACCCCAAGAGATGCGTTGAATATTTCACCTGAGTCCCCCCATCCCCCCCTCACACCTCTCAGTGCCAAGAAAAGGCCCATGCAAGAATCAGAACCAAAAGGGCCAGGCCCCTCGTCAGCCAAAAACTAACGAGTCTAGCACACGATAGGTTGAAAGGAAAACAAAAAGACCCGGCTATTTGAGACCCAAAAAAGAAAGGGGCCCAGACATACGATAGATTTCAAGAAATGGCAAATGCAACCAACGTACAAAATGGCGGACCACGCGGGGCTCAAGTCACCAGGGAACCCGCCGTTGGAGGGATTCCTGGCCGTGCGAGTGCAAAGGAAACAGAATGCCTCTCCGTTGCCCAAGCAATCGTTGCAGCGAATGCGTTTGACTACAGCAAGATACAAGGTACTTGAGCAGAGTACCTGGACTGATGAATCAGTGATGATGCATTTTTGGTGATTTGGTGATGGCAGAGATGCAGGATGGGTGGCCAGAAACGCATTTTCAAAATCGGGTTTGAAGCTGGGATAGAACCAGAGTGGTGGGAGATGCGGAGAGAGAAATCGATTAAGATTAGGAAAACAGGTGGATGAAATTTTGTTAATCAACCCCAACGAAAACAGGTGAGACCAGGATCTGTATCTCATGCTCTGATATAGCAAGTAGATAGAATGCAAGACCGAGGATGCAATTCCAATCCAATGATCCCAATGATTCCAATGATCTTGATTGAGATTTTTAAATCTAGATATATTTTCCCTCTTAAGACATGCCTATCTTTACGAACTCTCATGTGAGGAGAGGAGCAGACGCGTGGTTACAAATGCATTGCTCAGGGCCCTGTACAGGGAAGATGACGGATGCCACGATAGGAATTATATTGCCTGAACCAAGCGTGGGTACTGTTGACGGGCCCCTTGCCAGGCAGTTTGGGATGAGCCAAAAGGTTTCTAGCTTTCAGATGTATGCCAAGGAGGATGTTCCCCTTGTTCTGAAGCATCCCAGACCAAAGAAGACCCTCAACTTGCCCTAACCGATACAGCACAACAAAGGCACAGCAGTTAACCGTCTAGTAGTTCTGATGAGAGTTGAGCAGGCTTTGAGAGGACCCAGAGGATATTATGAGCTGAAAGAGTGACGCTCTCTCAGCTTAATATCGATGTAAAATGGACTAAATGAGCGACGTTCCATTAAATTTGACTAAATGAGCTTCTTCCTATAGGTTGGAGAGGCCACTGAATCAGGGGCGCACAGTCCAGCTAGCCATGCAGGGGCGAGAGACAAGGGAGGGCGGTGGCTTACTGTAGATGGGGGTGACGTAGAGGCCGACGTTGACGCTCTGGTTCTGCGGGTTGATGTAAGTAGCCTTCTCCACATTGTTGATTATCACCCCATTTCCTCTGCAGGCCCCCACCCACTGCGCTTCAGCCGTTCCCCTCCTAGTTTTTCAGACTGAAATTCTTAGCCTGCATCAATACTACCATTGCTTTCCAGATATCTCCTTGCTGAACAAGGTTTACAGCTGTGCCTTCGATACATCATCCAGATTATCCACTGTATGCATGCATGCGTGTGCGTCCTTGTGAGTACTGAGGCTGCTGATACCAATGCTTGTGAGACGAGAATATTATAGGCGAGTGCGTGTGTTTGCGTCGAGTGTATACACACACACAGAAACATCTCAACCCCCCCCCCCCCATACACGCTCACACACACATTCAAATTTGTGCAACGTGTGCGGGGGCGCGTAATGGGGGCTAAGCTGTAGTGTGCGTGTGTGTGTGTGTGTGTGTGTGTGTGTGTGTGTATCCGCGCACAGTTTCACTGGGATATGAGACTAGGGGGAACAAGGACATTGAAGGGCGTCCAGTTGAAGACAAAACTCACTGCCATAAGTTTGCGTTACACAATGATAAGGCCCCACATTCTGCCTGCAACGGTGCATGTACACAAAAGACCACCCTTATAATTATCCCAAAGCGCCAAGGCTGCATTTCCATACTAAAAGATGAACATTAGCAGTGTACCGGCGTGTCTGCATTCCAGGCATGGGGATACAGAATATGAAGCTCATTAAGGCCGTAAAACCAAACTCTGTAGCTTTGATAGTGTTAAAGCTCCAGCAGGAAATCCTTCAGATGTGTGAGCAGATGTGTGGATGCTTGGGTGAGTGCAACGATTCTGTGCATACTGAACTATACAGCTAAATCAGGTACCAAGGGTGCATGGTGAAGTGGTTTCCATAGGATTTTGTGCGAATGGATAACTTACATGTTATCTCCGTTTGGCTTTAGCAGGCTGCCTATGGTTATTGAACTGCCAGTCAAATTTCCGATCTTGGCGCCGGCACCAAATGTGCAGTAGTACGCGAAATTATTTTCACCACATCCAATGATCGGAAAAACCTGCTTCAATCCTCGCAGAAACTTCCTTGCCTGCATGAACCCAACCTGCAACGGCGATTACGAACTTCAGGAATACGACAGCTAGATGTAAGGCCTCAAAGCCAAGAACTGACAAGAATAAGCCGAGAACATGAGGAGCAACGACGTAATTCTTTTCCTGATATTGGCTTTACTCGCATATGAAACGCATACCTGCTTCGTAATGAACAACTGTACATGTGAACAATTGTACAAGCGATACCGAAATCTACATATGCTTGTTCCACAGAATATGTAAAATACCACAACCTTCATTTCACTTGGTTGAAAGGTTAAACACCAGAGATATGGACTTACTGCAGGTGTAGCTTGCTCGCCCGCAACCTTCGGCACAAGAGCGACAGCGACGAATATGCAGGCAGCGATCCCTGCTTTGTGTTGACCTTGGTACATCCCCATAATGGTCAATTTGTGATAAGTTCTATATTTTAAAGATTTGTTGTAATGCAGTTCTCGATACAAACGCCGTACAAGGTATCCAAGACTGTACCACGCACAGAGGTCTCACAAGAGATAGGGCAAATTGCACAGCAGTGGAATTGAGATGCACCAGACTTTGTTGAACGACCAAGAATCCAGCCCGATGATTACCGAATCAGTCTCTGCCTTGTGAACGGGGATACAACCTGACAAAACGGGATTCGAATTTGGAACAGACGTACCTGAGCTTCAGGTATGGCTGCGGTTCTGTACCGAATGCCTCAGCCTGACAGTCGCACGTGCTTAAGAAACGTGTAAAGACGCATCACTTCGCTACTCCCGTACAACACCGGAGACGGATATCGACACTAGAGGCGGTCCCCGCATCTGTCATCCCTCTTCTTCGAAAAGCCTCAGAGTTGTCCCGACGCGAACCTTCCGGGGAAACTCCCGTGACAACCAGGGTATCCCAGAAGAGGAAATCTACGTAGATATACGGTGCTCGGAAGTTTACACCGCTCGGAGCTCTTCTGGGAGTTACTGCAATGTTTCATACGGAGGCCCGCCGGTTTTGGCTCCTGCTCAATGGCTCCCCACCCCCGCTCCCAGGTCCTCTGTGTCATCCCTCTGCATGGGAATCCTTTGCCGCAGGCCTCCAGGGCTCTTCGGTGGTGGACCATGCACCCCTCTCAAAGGTGGCTTTTCCACACCAGGTTGTGCAGGTCCCTAGTGATTGTAAGTATAGGTCAGCGGAAGAGGTTTGTCAAACAAAGAGGCAGTTCGTGGTGAGCACGGAAAGAGTGTTACATGATTGATTCGCAAACCCACTCTTAAACCCAGGGTGGGTTGAATTATAGTGTACTGCCTCAGACGCGTAGTCGGGCAACCGAGCGAACTACCTGAGCGAGGTTGTACTGCGAACCCAGATCACATGGCAAGTCAAAGAGCAATGCCAAGGACCATGCTAGAGCATTATACCCTAAGAAATGCTACTAGCCCTCCCCCTTGGCATAAGCTATGAGATGGTGTTTATGGCAATGGGGCCACAAACGTAAGACAGGGGTATCACGAACCCTGCTTACTGTAACTATAGACATCACGCCTCCTATAGTTACTAATCAGCAAGTAAGAGGATTAAGTCCACAAAGCAAGCTAGCACGACACAGACGAGGGACTCATCTGCTCAATGCTCGAATACCTTAACCTTCTAAGGACTATCGTCTGCAAGGCGGATCCTCTAACTTAGGGGACGAACTCTCTAGACAGCACTCACACCAGTGATGAAACAATTAGGTTGAGTGATCAGACTAGCACTTGTCCAAACCTTAGGTCCAGTTACCCTGCCCTGCAGTGTAACCTTCGCTTGAGGTGGCTTTCCAACAAAAGGCATAAGGCATATCGTCTAGAGCAGCAAGCTATACACAACTAACTGCCATACATGATGTATCTCATGGGCAAGATACCAAAGCAAGTCATGCGAACACGGAACTACAATTTGCAGCTACACTGCAACAGCAAGTGCATCACAAAATGGAGCCGTGGGTCGAGGAAACATAACCCATGCAAAACAAGTAGATAAGAGACATGCATGCAACCCAATTCATGATCCCTCTCCCTCCCAGACCCTTCCACCCTCCCTCCCTCCCAGATCAAAGCTGGCTGGCGAAGTCCAAGGGTCATCAGCCGCAAATGGCTGGAAAAGTCTCAAGGCCGCAAGTGGCTCAGCATGGGGATGCCCGCAAGTGGGAAAGGACTGGGGGCAGCTGCCACGTCGTCTGCCAAGTGGCGAACATGGGCAAGGGGTTCCCAAGTGTTCTCAGTCTCATCATAGCCCATCCATTTGACGAAGTACCGCCAAGACTTTCCAACTCTCTTGTTAGAAATGATGGCCTCAACTTCGTAGACGCCGCCACGCTTATCTGCATACAAAGGAGGAGGTGAAGTAACAGTCACTCGTGAAGATGAAGACACATAAGGTTTCAGCTGGGAAACATGAAACACAGGATGGATGTTTACAGTCTCAGGCAAAAGAAGTCTAAAAGCTCTAGTACCAACTGCTGCAGCAAGAGTAAAGGGCCCAAAATACTTAGCTGATAACTTAGACGAGAGCCCAGGTGAAAGCTGGTTTTTCCTTGCAGCCAACAACACCTGGTCCCCCACCTTGAAAGGGTGGTCTCGTCTCTTCCTATCTGCATAAGACTTCTGCCGTTGCTGTGCAGAGGCAAGGTTAGACTTAGCACTTTTTAAGGCAGTCTGCAGCCCCTCAACCCACTCAGAAACAGCAGGATTGGCAGAACGTGAAGGAACAGCAGAAGACAGGGGAGTAAGGGGATGGCGCCCGTGATTCAGGAAGAAGGGTGTCTGCAGTGTGGAAGCCTGGAGAGAGTTATTGTAAGCAAACTCCACCATGCTTAAATACTTGCACCAGTCATCCTGTCTCGGCCCCACAAACCCTCTTAACATGTCTTCCATGGTCCGATTCATCCTCTCTGTCTGTCCGTCAGTCTGAGGGTGGTAAGCAGTAGACATAGCAATCTCAGTACCTAATAATTTCACAAAGGCCTTCCAGAAGTGACTAGTGAACCGAGGATCTCTATCACTAACAATGGATGTAGGCATACCAAACCTAACAAAGACCCTGTCAATAAAGAGTTGTGCAAGTTGAGGTGCAGTGATGGTTTTCATGCATGCAGCTAAGACACACAACTTAGAGAACCTATCAACAAATACCACAATAGAGTCAAAACCACAGCAGACAGGTAAATCAGTCACTTAATCAAGGGAAACGCTCTGCCAAGGTCCATCCGGAATGGGCAGTGGCTGAAGCAGGCCATAAGGTACGGCTCCAGTCCCTTTATTGCGCTGGCAGGTGTCACAAGACCTGCAAAAGTCCCTGACTGATGAGCTGAGACGTGGCCACCAAAACTCCCTGCACACCAGCTCATACATCTTGTTAATCCCAAGATGTCCAGAAAAGGGTGTGGCATGACACTCTCTCAATACCTTCTCTCTCAATGCTTCAGGCACATACACTTTACCTGACTGCACAGAATAAGGTACAGAGTCTCTCAACACCAAAACACCGTCATCCACAAGTTTAACCACTGTGGGGTCAGAAGCACAAAGCAAGGCAATCTGTTGTAGGAGAGAAGAAACAGAAACAGAGGAGACATGCATCACTGCCTAGACAAAGCATCTGCAACCACATTATCAGTGCCTTTAACATATTTAATATCAGGCATGAATCTCATGATCTCAGTGAGCCATCTTTCCTGTCTACTAGTCCTAACAGGAGCAGTCAACATGAGCATCTTTCCTGTCTACTAGTCCGTCAGTGCTTGCTGGTCAGTGTGTACAGTAAACTTAGCACCCAGCAGCAAATGTTTCCATTTAAGCAAAGCATGAACAAGAGCAAATAATTCTCTGTCATAAGGGGCTAAATTCCTCTCAGGGGGCTGGAGTTTCCTGGACTCAAAGGCAACGGGGTGCAGTCCCTGTTCCTGCTGCAAAACAGCACCCACAGCAAAACCTGAGGCATCTACATGCACAACAAAAGGTTTGTCTAAATCAGGCATTAACAAACAAGGAGGAGTAGAAACAAGATCCTTCAATGCAACAAAGGCTTGGATTTGAGGTCCCTCCCAAGTCCAAGGCACATCCTTCTTAAGCAACTCAGTAAGAGGATAAGCAACATCTGCAAAATGATCCATGAAAGTGTCATAATATTGTGTCCAGCCTAGAAAACCTCTCAACTGTGACACATTCAGGGGAGTGGGCCAATCCTGGATGGCTGCAACCTTCCTTGGATCCACCATAATCCCATGAGGAGTCAACAAGTGTCCCAAGTATTCCACCTGCTTGGCAACAAACTCACACTTAGACCTTTTACAATAAAATCTATGTTCCCTGAGCACTGACAAGACAATTCTCAAGTGCTCCATGTGTTCTAGAACAGATTTAGAATAGATTAGGATGTCATCTAGGTAACCCAACACAAACCTATCAAGAAAGGGAGCCAAGATATGATTCATCACTGACTGAAAAGTAGCAGGAGCATTAGTTAACCCAAAAGGCTTAACAGTGAACTCATAATGACCATAACGGGTTTTGAAAGCTGTTTTTTCAATGCTGTCCTCATGCATACGAATCTGGTGGTACCCAGAGGCAGGATCAAGCTTAGAAAACACACAACTTCCATGTAATTGCTCAAACATCTCATCAATTCGAGGCAGTGGGTGTTCATTCCTAACAGTAATCCTATTTAATGCTCTGTAATCAATGCATAGACGCCAACCACCATCCTTTTTGGGAACAAATAGAATGGGTGCACAGTTGCAGGAGTTACTTGAGAGGGGATTCATCCGCCCATCAACCTCACCAAATGGAGAGGTTGCCCATCAACCTCACCAAGTGGTATCGGCGACCAACGGCTCCTTCGGGCAGAGCCCCGATATCTACCAAGTGCCTAATCATAAGAGCAGGATCTACAGCTGAAAGGTCAACATCATCTTCATCATGAAGCTCTTACGCTGGATCGGGCTCTGCAGAGGCAGGACTAGGAGCACGGGCTCTCGGCCCTGAACGCGGATGCCGCGACATCACGAAACACGAGAGAAAGGAAAACACACCACGAACGAACGATAAGGAACTAATCCTTATCGCCGATACCACTTGTAAGTATAGGTCAGCGGAAGAGGTTTGTCAAACAAAGAGGCAGTTCGTGGTGAGCACGGAAAGAGTGTTACATGATTGATTCGCAAACCCACTCTTAAACCCAGGGTGGGTTGAATTATAGTGTACTGCCTCAGACGCGTAGTCGGGCAACCGAGCGAACTACCTGAGCGAGGTTGTACTGCGAACCCAGATCACATGGCAAGTCAAAGAGCAATGCCAAGGACCATACTAGAGCATTATACCCTAGGAAATGCTACAGTGATCTTCACAGGCCTTTCACTCCCGTAGAGGTGGAAGTTGCTTTGTCGGCATTGAAACCCGGTAGAGCAGCAGGGCTTGGTTGGTTCCCCTCTGAGTTACTTCGGTTTGCGCAACAGTTTAGGACCCCGGAGGTGGTGGCTCCCCCTCACTTAAGCTTATTGGCTCCCCCTCACTGAATGCTATGTTACGCGCGGGTTGTCTGCCCCCTGACCATGACATCCTCAGAGTCACCCCGGTCCTGAAAGACTCCTCCCGGTCTGTGCTTGATACCACGAATTATCGCCCCATTGCTGTGCAAGACCCCTAGGGTTTGTGACGGGGTCACGGTTTGACGGTTTGTGACGGGGTCACGCTTCCCGTAGTATATACTAAGAAATACTTGGGTGTTGTTTTATCCTCGGTTGGGGGTGTGGGGGGCACCTTTGGCCTGCTGAATGGTAAAATGTGGGCCACTTGGAGCTCCCTTATGCGTAAGTATGGTAACCTGCAGTGCGCGGCCTCTATAGGTCTTCTTTCTAAGTTGATTCTCATGTGTGTTGTGCCCACAGCGTCGTATGCATGTGAGATTTGGGGATGGCGTTCTTTTTGTTCACCGGCTGCGTTCCCTTCTGTTCAGCTTTTAGAGTCTAGTTACTTGGTCATGTTGAAGATGTTGTTAGGGGTGCGCCCCTCGGTGGCCATCCCGATTTTGTTAGCTGAGTTGGGGCTTCAACCCCTCGCTCATCACTGGCTGAAGCGTATGGCCACCTTTTGGAACTCCTTGGTGTCTTTGCCTCATGATCATCTCTATGCCTTGATTCTTCGCGACTTGTGATATTATGGCGTCACTACCCCTGCTCCCACTTGGGCTGGGTATTTCATGAAGGCCCTTATTAAGGTTGGCTATCCTTATCAGATAGATTGTCAAGCCCCTCATCCGATTGATATGTCGTCCCTTCGGGACCTCTTGCGTCGGCATGGCCGCCAACCCTGGGAGGGCTTGCATGTCTCTCCTCGTCTCTGCCCGTCTGAGCGGGCTCAGCTTTGCACGTACTCTAGATGGTTTAATAGTCCGTCCCGCGCCACTCTCTCTAGGCTTTTGTGGTTACGTATCAGTGTTTCCAAGTTGAGGGTTTTCCATCGCTTCCGCATTGGGGTTCACAACCTTCCTATTGATGCTGGTCGTCGTCGGGGCATCCCCCGTTCCCACAGGTTGTGTGATCAGTGTCAGGCTGGTTTGGTGGGTGATGAACACCACCTTGTCTTTTCCTGTTCGGCCCTTCAGCCGATCCAGGACCGTTACCCCCATCTTTTTCGTTCCCCCTTTCGGTCGTTACGTCAGTTCGTCTGGCAAGATGACCTTCAGTCTGTGGTTAACTTCATTTATGACTGTTTTCAGTTTCGGTCTTAGGTTTGTGTCTTGCCCCTTTGCTGGCCCTTGACCACTCCTGGGCTGTGTCCTTGGGCTTTCCTGCCCCTTCCTTTGTGTCCTGGGGCTTTCATGCCCCTTCCCTTGTGCTCCTGGCTCCCCACTCGGTACTTTGGGTTTGTGTTTGGCCTTGATTCTTAGGATTTGTGTTTGGTTTCTCTCGGTGTCTTGCTGCTTCGGTGTTTGGTTTTGCATCTCATCAGCCCTTTGGGCTGGGTTGATGTAATTCCTTCCTTCTGACTCAGCTCCAATAGCAGAATTTTTAATTTACATCACGGATTCCATGTTGCTATTGGAGCTGAGTCACGTAGGGTGCACCACGTAGGGTGCACCACGTCACGTGATATGGCCCTAGATTATCATCCAGTGAGTGTGCGCGCACACCATTGACATGGTGTGTGTGCGCGCGCGTGTGTGTGTGTGTGTGTGGGGGGGGGGGTGTGCACACAGATCTGTCACGCCTCTCCTTTCCTCTCCGGCTACTTCCTCTCTGTGATCTGCAAGATCCAAAGGTGTCAAAGATCAAATATAGATTATCAATATACGTACACGTATATCATCCAGATATTGCACCAGTTCAATCAGGCACACATACTCAATGGTGTCGAACTGGTGTACAATCAGATTAGACTGTTGCTTTCAGGGAATTGCTCACACACAGTGAGTAGAAGAGAAAGCAAGACAATAAGAGAACAGACGAGTCAAACAGGAGACGGCTTGAACAAGCCTTTAGAGAGCGAATGACTTACAACGTTGAACGAACGAACACACACACTATCTAATCTCACCTGCAAGATCCAAAGGTGTCAAAGATCAAATATAGATTATCAATATACGTACACGTATATCATCCTGTCAACGCACTAACACCTTTAGTATCTTGCATGATTTCTACATTACTACTCTAATACCAAGACGTCACACTGCCGGCTTACCAGATATTGCACCAGTTCAATCAGGCACACATACTCAATGGTGTCGAACTGGTGTACAATCTGTAGAATTAACACACTTATGTTAGTAACTAGTCAATATTCAGCACTCATGGCTGTGAACGAACTGAGGCCGTCATGACCCGGAGTCTTACCAGACTAGACTGTTGCTTTCAGGGAATTGCTCACACACAGTGAGTAGAAGAGAAAGCAAGACAATAAGAGAACAGACGAGTCAAACAGGAGACGGCTTGAACAAGCCTTTAGAGAGCGAATGACTGCCTGTCCTTCCGGGTTCTAAGCCTATCAATACTCAGATCAGCGCGTGAAGGTTGCGCTATTCAGCAGTACTCCTGACCCTTTTCCTGAATTCCTGTCTCCCTAATGGTCCAGAACTTGAGGTTTTGGACCCTTATCCTAACAGTACTCTCATGCACGTTTTTATTAAAGGTAAATGCATGGTTTTTCAGCCACAAAAAGTAACAGTAGACGACAGCCATATAATGTTTATCCTTCTGATTGATTAGCCAGTGTCAAGGCATCCTCACCTTGAGTTAACTGTGAAGTTAACTCACAGCTATTTATCTAATCATAATTACCTCAAATTAACATGACATAATGAAGCACAAAACCCAACAATCTTCCCCTTGGTTCATATGTCAGTTAATTTTACCCCATTGTTTAAGACACTCCAAGCTTAGCCCTATGCTTCTCAAATAAGGCAGATGCTAAGGGCTTCGTAAACATATCTGCCACGTTTTCAGACGTAGCAATATAGACAGGTTCAATCTGCCCCCAAGCCACTTTTTCACGTGCATAGTGATAACTGATGCTTATATGCTTAGTGAATTTGGACACTATGTGATTTTTCAAGTGCTGAATTGCTCCTTGATTATCACAGAAAAGCTTGACAGTCTTCACTGTTACTCCAAGCTCTTCAAGCATACCTCCCATCCACATTACCTCCTTCACTGCTGCACTGGCAGCAACAAATTCAGCTTCCACTGTGGATGTGGCAACTGATGACTGCTTCTTGCTGCACCAAGACACAGCTGACCCATTCAGAAGAAAAATAAACCCTGTGGTTGATTTTCGTCCATCGAGGTCCCCAGCAAAATCTGCATCAACATATCCCACCAACTCATTGTCTCCCGAGTTAGTATATGTGATGCCCATTTCTTTAGTGCAATTTAAGTACCTCAGTACCCTTATTGCCCCATTCCAGTGTGCAGTCGTAGGCTGCCCCCTGAACCGACTCAGTACCCCCACTGCCTGAGCTATATCAGGCCTTGTTGTGGTAGCAAGGTATTGTAGCGATCCAATGAGCTCAAGGTACCTGTGACCTTCTGGCAGTGGCATGCCAGCTCCTACCTGCTCACCAGCCCTTCCTAGTGGTGGCTCAGGATTCTGCGTGGAGACAAACCCATATGCCATTGGAGTATTGACTTCCTTCCCCTGTGCCGGCAGTCCATACTCCTCCACCAGTCTCTCAATTTTCAACACATTGGTCATTTTGAGATTTCCAGTAGATTCATCCTTTCTAATTTCACATCCCAAAAATGCTTTTATCTCACCCAAATCATGGATTGAAAAGATGCTAGTGAGCTGTTGTTTCACACACTCAATAGTTTCACCTTCCTTGCAAATAATTAACAGATCATCCACGTAAGTCAGCAGATAAACAGGTGACTCATAGGACTCCTTGTTAATGAACAAGGACGAATCGCTTTTGCAAGCCTTAAATCCAAACTTGTTCAGCTCTTCAACTAAACGCTTGTGCCAGGCACGTGGGGCCTGTTTCAAGCCATACAGTGACTTCAGGAGTTTACATACCTTACTGGAATCACCATTGAAAAAGCAAGGAGGCTGAGAAACATAAACTTCCTCTTCTAGTGATCCATTCAGAAAGGCAGTTTTAATATCTACCTGATGCACCTTCCATCCATTTGCGTTTGCCAAATTTAGAAGCACACGCCTGGAGGAGTGAGCGCTGACTGGAGCAAACGTCTCAAAATAGTCCACTCCTGGCCGTTGCTTGCATCCTTGAGCAACAAGTCTAGCCTTGAACCTGACTACATCCCCAAAACCATCAGTTTTAATAGCATAAACCCACTTCAGTGGGATCACCTTTGCATGTGATGGCTTGTCACAATACTCAAAGGTTTCATGCGCTTCGATGGAGTCCATTTCCTCGTTCATGGCCTCCAGCCAGTACACCCATTGGGGTGAATTCCTGGCTTCAAACCAATCGTTAGGAATCCTCACATCTCTAGATGCAATGTTGACTTTCTCTCTTGCTCCATTCTGCATGGGTGGTGTAACCTCTGTTGCGCCTAGTAATGGATTGTCCTTTACATGATAAGCACCTGGAACATACTTATCTGGTTGAGCAAGTGTCTCTCTTAGATCATACCGACTTGTTCCACCCCTCACCCTTTCCTGCACATCATCATCATTGTCAGACTCATGTGATGAGTTATCGTTATCCGACTCTGAGCATGGATTATTCACACCCTCCTCTGGATGTTCCTGTCCAGTCCCAAGGCCCATTAACTCTTCCCCTGAGATGGCTGAGCCATGTGTCTCTCTGATCCCACTCTCTTCCGCCTGAGCCTGTTCCCTCAGAACTTCGTTCAGTCTCTGCATAACTTCTAGGTTAGCTGGAAGGATTTGATCTACTCCCCTTCCAGCTTCCCTGTTCATCTCCAAGGCGTCGGCAATGTCAACCGGAACAAAATCCCAGTCATCCTCATCTGCAGCGCTTGGCACCTGATCACAATTTACTTCACGTGGGAAGTCAGAGGGCAATTGGGTTTTAGTAGAGAGAGTGTGAATTCCCAATTTATCTTCGAAAAATTTAACATTTTTCGATACCTTGACCTTACTGCCAACCCTTATCCTGTATGCCTTAGATGCTGGTTCATAACCCACGAACATACCAGCCTCTGACCTAGGGGAGAAGGCAGACAAGTCTTTGTCTGGAATTTTGATGTACGCGAGACAGCCAAAGACCCTCAAATAATGCACAGAAGGTTTCCTGCCGAACAGTAGCTCATAAGGGGTGGCAGACTTCCCCTTAGTAGCTCTAAGATTAAGTAGCCTGACAGCAGTAGGCAGTGCGTCGGTCCACATACTTTGTGGGGCCTTAGCTTGTAGCAGCAACATTCTAACCTTCTCCTTTAAGGATCTGTTAAAACGCTCTGCCCTACCATTTTGTTGAGGTGTGTAGGGTGCAGACGTTTCATGTCTGATGCCCTTTGACTGAAAAAACTCGTGTAAATCTGAGTTAACAAATTCAGTCCCCCTGTCAGTCCTAACCACCTTTACAGAGTGACCAGTTTGATTTTCTAAATATAGTAGGATTGCTTTAACAGCATCGCCCACCTGAGACTTGTAGCATAGAGCCCTTGCTTCACCAGCCTTAGAAAAATCATCCAGCACAGTGAGCATATACCTCTCCCCTTCTGCCCCCGGTACAGGAAGTTCACCAACGATATCCATATGGACAAGCTGTAGGCGCTCTGTAGCCGTTGCAGGGGAACGCTGGTAGCTTTCTCTAGTCTGCTTACCCAAAACACACACCTCGCATAGTGAGTGACCATGTGAGCAAGGAGATAAAGAGGTTTCAATCCCTTTAACCATATTTTCTGTCTGCAGTCGTTCCATGTTTTTACTTCCAGGATGTCCTAACCTTGCATGCCAGAGATCATACTCGGAGCACTTGTGCGCAAGACCAGCAGTGTGAGGGGGCTTCATTGACTGACATGATGTTGAACAAAAATACAACCCTCTCTCCTTTGTAACTTCCATTGTGAAGGATGATTTCAGACAGCAGACACTTGTGACTTCACCTACTGAATTAGTTGAAAAACTAAGACCGTCGACGACTCCAGCAGATACTGACATTAAATTTTCCAACGCAGTCGGAACAAATTCAACATCCCTCAACATACATGTGTTGCCCTGCTGATCAACCAAGCATACGATTCCAGATGCTTTGCGTTGCGCCACATGTTCACCAGTGGCCAGATTTAGACCCTTTGGAACTGGATACCAATGTACGTTATTCATTAATCTCACATCATTGCAGATATGTGTGGAAGCTCCAGAATCTACTACCCATAGTGATGACAATTTACCTGAATCTGAGGAGTCAATCATGGCCATTCCTCCAACAGGATTTTGAGATCGCCCCTTGCCAGCCATGATTGCAGCTCTCCTGGCACAATCATCTTTGTACTTCTGACAGTCCTGCCTTCTATGACCATCTCCAAGGCAGAACCAACAGCCACGAAACTCTGTTGGTAGATCATGAGGCATGCCCTTCGGCCTCACACCCTCATAAGTAGGGGCATTCCTTGGTCTGGGAGGAGGAACAAGGTTTGCGGACGCAGAGGGAGCCTTGTGCTGATCGATTCCTAAGAATTTTGCACTGGCACTGATACGAGACACAACCTCATCCTCATCTTTTCCCAAGCATGAATCATACAGATGGCCTAAATCATGAGAAAAAGCCTTGGGCAGCCCACTGACAATTCCCATTATGAGGCGCTCATCATCCACAGGGTGATTATTTGCCCTAAGACCTCTAGCCAGCTTGAACTTCATGGCTACAAATGCCATGTAGGTCTGGGCATCCTCGATTTTACCTGAATCAAGGAGAAAAGCCCATTTAGACATGAGCTTTTGATTTTTACCTCCTGTGAACTTACCTTTCAGCCACTCATAGGCTTGCTTGGCTGAAGGCATGTCGAGCGCTTTATCTATCCACTCGTCGGGAATCTTTTCTGTCACTAGACTCATAGCCAGTGAGTCACCAGGCGTATCCGGGTGCTCCTCTTCAAGGCATATCCTGATTCTCTTACGATTAGCAACATTTTCAACATCCTTAGCCCACCTGAACCCATTTATACAATCAACATCCAGAGATTGTACCAATTTCTGGTTGTTATAAACAGGATTATGTGGGTCAGGTGTGCTACCTGAGGCAACCGTTGGATTACCACCAGGAGCAGATGCTCCAGCTGAATTACTCATTATGAACACTGTAAGTGCTGTGATCAAACTCAAACTTCAGGTGCCTTGGTACGCCAAAGAATAAACACTTGCAAGGACTAAGTGATTGTTTGTTTCAACATCCTCAGCAAATTGGTCAATAATTCTACGTCTTTCACCTTCCAATCTGATTCTAATAAGGTCTTGACCGTGCAATTCAGGATAGAGTACCAAGTTAAGGATTTTGCCAATGAAAGTAGGGTGAATACTTCAATTACTAACCAGTAGAAGAAAGTGTCTGAAGGATTTTTGTCACAGGAGTCCACCAATAATCCAGCTTCTACCCACAGCGATCTAAACTAATGTTTGTGATTCACACAGTCTCTTTCCCAATCACTTCACACCGACTTCGTTTAACAGGCCGAAGTTCTTCGGATTCAGAGCCAGGTGGTCGGTAAGGATAGACAAACTCAGAAATGGATTATTCCTTCTGTTTTTCTTTCAATTTATGTACCAATGTCACAGAAGCGTTCGAAACGATAGCAACCACTATCAATTGCCGATGCTACTTGATCTAAGGGGACCTTTCCAAAGAAGTAGTTATCGCACGAGTCGCAACGGAAGCGCCCTTTTCTATGTTGCTCCACGCCAAAGTGAATGAGATTCGCACGCTGCACTTCTAGGCGTCGAGACTCCATGGGTGGGGCCCAATAACCATTGTGATCTGCAAGATCCAAAGGTGTCAAAGATCAAATATAGATTATCAATATACGTACACGTATATCATCCAGATATTGCACCAGTTCAATCAGGCACACATACTCAATGGTGTCGAACTGGTGTACAATCAGATTAGACTGTTGCTTTCAGGGAATTGCTCACACACAGTGAGTAGAAGAGAAAGCAAGACAATAAGAGAACAGACGAGTCAAACAGGAGACGGCTTGAACAAGCCTTTAGAGAGCGAATGACTTACAACGTTGAACGAACGAACACACACACTATCTAATCTCACCTGCAAGATCCAAAGGTGTCAAAGATCAAATATAGATTATCAATATACGTACACGTATATCATCCTGTCAACGCACTAACACCTTTAGTATCTTGCATGATTTCTACATTACTACTCTAATACCAAGACGTCACACTGCCGGCTTACCAGATATTGCACCAGTTCAATCAGGCACACATACTCAATGGTGTCGAACTGGTGTACAATCTGTAGAATTAACACACTTATGTTAGTAACTAGTCAATATTCAGCACTCATGGCTGTGAACGAACTGAGGCCGTCATGACCCGGAGTCTTACCAGATTAGACTGTTGCTTTCAGGGAATTGCTCACACACAGTGAGTAGAAGAGAAAGCAAGACAATAAGAGAACAGACGAGTCAAACAGGAGACGGCTTGAACAAGCCTTTAGAGAGCGAATGACTGCCTGTCCTTCCGGGTTCTAAGCCTATCAATACTCAGATCAGCGCATGAAGGTTGCGCTATTCAGCAGTACTCCTGACCCATTTCCTGAATTCCTGTCTCCCTAATGGTCCAGAACTTGAGGTTTTGGACCCTTATCCTAACAGTACTCTCATGCACGTTTTTATTAAAGGTAAATGCATGGTTTTTCAGCCACAAAAAGTAACAGTAGACGACAGCCATATAATGTTTATCCTTCTGATTGATTAGCCAGTGTCAAGGCATCCTCACCTTGAGTTAACTGTGAAGTTAACTCACAGCTATTTATCTAATCATAATTACCTCAAATTAACATGACATAATGAAGCACAAAACCCAACACTCTCTCTCCCTTCTGTCCACCCCACTTTCGTGTCCGGCCTCTTCCTTCTCTCCCTCTTCTGCCCTCCCGTTGAGCAGGAAGCTTCCTCTCTTTCGGGATAGAGTCTCCCCCTTTCCCGTTAGAAGTAAAAAAACTGTGAATTTATCAGTCGCAGGCCCCCGATGCCCGGATAGTCACGTGTGTATCAGCGAACGCCCATTGGTCCCTCGGCCCTCCGCCGAGGCCATCCAAGGCCCCATGTTGGGCTCCGCCGCAGGGACCGCAGGGACTCCCTGGAACTAGACGAGAGATCATGCAAGGAGATGTGTGAGTGATGACGTCAACCCATCAGGTACCACTCCGAGCGACCACGTCGGGGAAATCTGTGGCGCAACGTTCTCCCACGATAAGACGAAGTCTCGACGATCGAAAGCCGCAGCTGTGTTTAGAAATCCCAGTCACTGAGAGTTTCTCAGTGAATGCAAGGGAAATTGAAAAGTCCATGCTAGTGATATAGAGTTCGCCGAAAGGGGTATCTGCTGAACTCCCTGTTCACCGTGCGGTTTGAAATATTTAGCCGCAATCGAGTGTCGGAAATCGTGCCCTTGGGGATGTGGGTTCTTTGTATGAACTGATTTTCAGTAGCCGTGATAATTCTTGAATACATCTGCCCAACTTGCTCGCTCATGGGGACTCAAGTTACGTTTCATGCAATAAACGGTAGCACTCCCTTGTCACGACGGAGTCAGAAGACGTGCTTAAGTACACCCAGACGAGCTTTTCCAAGGAGAAAGCTACATAGTGTTTTAGGTAAGATATCAGTATTGCTGCTTAGACGCCCTTGCACTGGGTCCATCTATAGCCTTGTACCCGTGTACGGGTGCCATCGGTTTGATACTTCCACTTTCATCGAAGCAAACATTGGTACATGAATTCACAACTCGTAAAACGACGTTCATGAGCTTGGAGATTCCCCTTAACACGGATTGTGTCTCTGACAAGAAACACGCCATTTATATGAAGATGTATCAGTGCCGCTCATGTGATCACTCCCACAATGTGAGGATGCAAGGTAGTGAATGAGCAGGAGTGGCGATGATCTTAACCTTCTAGGTGTTACCAAAGTGGCTCCAAGGCCCGAACCCAAAGTCTGTAGCACAGCTTTTGTGATAAAGGGAGCCATAACCCTGGGCTTTGCCTGCGCAGTTCAAGCAGTCTTGGCAGAGCCACCAACCTTGAAGAAGGAGCCCGTTCCAGTTGCAAAGGTAGTACCGCTTGGAAAGGACACGGGGCCCAAGGATGCGCCACTTCGATCGCTGTTTCCCGAGGAACTTCCGCCCCCTGCGCCGGTGAGGATAGTGTGATTGCCGTACAAGCTTCACCCACTTGTCCAACCGCACAAATGTCACCCATTTCCTCAACATTTTGACGACTGGAAGCACAATCACTTGTTAATGTGTGTCAAATTCTCCTCTGACATTGTTGATGGCTTCATGATGGAGGAAAAATGACTCCAAGTGCATCCCGCCCTTGTCCTCTGACACGCATACGCCCTCCCTACCATCCACGCACCTGGAATTGCGTCCTCACCCATGCATGCTCACACATCCGCAACCCTGTGGGCGTGTGTTCTGACTAAGGGAGGGGCGGTGGGAGGGAAGAGAGGGGAACGGGCGAGGTGGAGAGAAGGGGGTGGACACACACACATGCGCGCACGCAGGCACACACACAAAAAAAAAAAAAAAAAAAAAAAAAAAAAAAAAAAAAAAAAAAAAAAAAAAAAAAAAAAAAAAAAAAAAAAAAAAAAAAAAAAAAAAAAAAAAAAAAAAAAAAAAAAAAAAAAAAAAAAAAAAACAAAAAAAAAACACCATACCCCAAGCATGCACACTTACACACACAGGGGGGGGGGAGAGGGGGGGCAGCGGGAGGACAGAGGAGCAGGTGTGGGTATGCGGGCAATCTTGAGCGGGGGCGGGGGCGCGCCCCGTCTCGGCACGACTTGTCATGAAGCACTGGCTTGGCAGGGGCTCCAAAGCTGAAGGTGGCGATCATCGGGAGCGGGCTGGCGGGCTTGTCTGCCGCAGCCGAGCTTTTGGATCAGGGGCACGAGGTGGACATCTACGAGGGCCGCGCCTTTGTTGGAGGAAAGGTGGCCAGCTGGGTGAAGGATGGGAATCATGTGGAGATGGGGCTCCATGTGGTGCGCCCCTCCCCCTTCCTAGCCCCTGACAGGAAGCGGGGCCTGGTCCCGCACAGCCTCGTGTGTCCAAGATAGGAGGGCATTGCTGTTGATGAAATATCAAGGCATTGGGAATCGGCTGGTCAGCACGCCTGGCATTAATTTGGGCTCTGTGCAGTGACTCGTGCTGGATGGTGGGTTTGCGGTCTTTGGGTTGGCCTTCGTGGGGTGCCTCAAGCGGCTTGGTGGGCTGCAATTTTTCGGGTGGCGTGCGTGCGGTGACTCAAGCGGGGTGTTTGGTTGCAGTTTTGAAGTTGGAACTCGTGCGGTGGCTCAAGCAGGGTGGTGGGTTGCAGTTTTTCGGGTGCTATTTCAACCTGTTTCGGCTGATGGCAAAGTGCGGAGTGCTGCAAAATCTGCTGGTGAAGGAGCACACCCACACCTTTGTTAATGCGGGAGGGGATGTGAGGGAGCTGGACTTCCGCTTCAATGTGGGAGGGCAGCGCATCGGGGCCCCCTTCCACGGCCTCAAAGCCTTCTTCACAACCCCCCAGCTGGACCCCGTTGATAAGGTGCTCCCCACTCCCCACCCCCAGCTTCATTATCACCAAGAGGAGATCATCTTATTGCAGATGCCTTCCTCCCTCCCTCCGCTTCTCCCTCCGCCTGCCCCACCTCCCTCTCTCTCCAACCCCCTCACCCCCCCCCCCGTCCTCTCCCCCTCCCTCCCTCCCTCCCCCCCTCCCTCTTTCTCCAAAATTCTCTCCCCCCGCATACTCTCTTGCCCTCTCTCTCTCTCCCCCCCCCTCTCTCTCTCTCTCTCACACACACACACACACACACACACACACACACTCGCTCTCTCTCTGTCTGTGTGTGAGAGTGTGTGTGTGTGTGTGTGTGTGCGTGTGTGTGCGTGTGTGTGTGTGCGTGTGTGTGCGGTTGTGTGTGTTGTGTGTGTGAGAGAGAGAGAGGAGAGAGAGAGAAAGAGAGAGAGAGAGAGAGAGAGAGAGAGAGAGAGAAGAGAGAGAGAGAGAGAGAGAGAGTGAGAGTGAGAGAGCGAGAGAGAGAGACACACACACACACAGACAGACAGAGAGAAGAGAGAGAGAGAGAGAGAGAGAGAGAGAGAGAGAGAGAGAGAAGAGAGAGAAGAGAAGAGAGGAGAGAAGAAGAGAGAGAGAGAGAGAGAGAGAGACACTCATGTGTGGAAGGGGTGTCTCGTAGGGGTGCCTAGAAGGGGACCTGGTGGCTCACAGCATCGGGGTTCATGGCATGGATGATGGCACGCTGGTGCAAGAAGTGAGGGGGGAACTTACGGGAGATGCCTTCTTACCTTTTGGGGCACATCTCATGGGGTT
>MVGU01000404.1:500000-534477 GCA_002005505.1 Botryococcus braunii
CAACAACAGGGGTATTTCAATACCCAAAAACCAGGGGTACTTCCATACCCACAGAAAAGCAGAATTTCGTATCCAAAGAAAAGGGTAGTCTGGGAGCCGAGACCCGGGGTTCACTCTCAAGCATAAAATACGCTGAAGAACAAAATATTCCCCTCCGAAGAAATGATGTCTCAAGAGGGAGGGGGGAGGCGGAGCAGGTGCTGAGGCTGTTCCCCTCGGCTGCGGGAATGGAGCCCACCTGGCACTCGGTGGTCAAGATTGCGCAGTCACTGTACCGCGAGGGGCCCGGTCTGGATAAGTACAGGCCTGATCAGGAAACGCCGGTGAAGCGGATGTTCCTGGCGGGCTCCTACACAAAGCAGGACTACATCGACAGCATGGAGGGAGCCACGCTCTCCGGCCGCCTCTGCGCCGGCAAAGTGGTTGCTGCGGTACCTTCCCTGGCAGCTTCCCCCGCTGCCGCGCCCGCCCTGGCCCCGGCGGCTTAATCCACCGCCTCATCTCGGTTCCGAAGAATCCATGTTGCGGGAAGACCTCACATCTGGTCTTCTTGGACTGAGCATGGCCCAGACCGGAGAGGACTTCTGTGGGGTTAGGGGGGGGGGGCAGAGAGAGAGAGACAAGAGACAGACACACACACACTTACACAGAGAGAGAGAGATCTAGGGGGGAGAGGGAGGGTGGTAGAGAACGAGATGGCAGGGGAGGGGATGTGTGGGGTGTGGGAGAAAGAGACAAACAAGGGGGGGGGGGGGGGCGGGGGGGGTGATTATTATCGGTTGTGATAGACTCGCTAGGCTGATTAGTATTGACTGGGATGGGCTCGATAGGGCTGATTATTGCCGATCGTGACGGTATTGATTGGGGCTCATCAGTGTTGACTGGTGTGGACCTGTAGGCTAATTTGGTGTTGGATGCGATGTATTGGACCATGATTGGTGAAGGGGCGCATCGTGCTGGCCCTCGATTGGCAGTTAGCGGGAATGGGGCTGTGGGCAGCCTTGCCCCACACGTTCTTTTGGAGGTGCCTGGGATACAGTAAGGGGCAGACTAGAGCCCAGCAGGAGCAAATAAGGCAAGCTGTTGCTTGCAAATAGTTAAGCCATTGCTTGAATTTTTATTTCCTTGTGTTGCTATGACATAACTACTAAGCAAGAGAGCGGGGGACAGGGGAGTTGTCCCCAGAGGAGGTGTCGCACGTACTTTCCTTGGGGGCCACAGTATATCCACATGGGAGGATTCATATACAGGAGGTCTGGGGAGATGGGACAGGAGGGGGTTTGCTTCTGGATTGTCGGTAGTTGAAATTTTCACGCCCCATTGTCTTTCCCCAGGGGGTGGAGTCCAGTGCAGATTGCAAGCGATTGGATCCAGCAACGGCAGACGGAGACGGAGGGGGGATGATTGGAGCTCACCGCCCCACCTGTTGTGCCTGAAGGGCAGTACAAAAGTAGGCAATGGTATGGCGAATGCGGTGGGTGACGGGGGAGGGAAGTGTTGGCGGAAGTGGAGATGGAGGAGGGAGTGCGGTCCCGGGGCCACCGCGCCCTTTTTGTTTGATGTGGGGTGGTGGAGAGAGGGGTATTATAAGGGACATATGTGATTTGTATAAATTTCAGGCCCAAATGCACTCATCGAAAGGCAGTTGACAAACGGCCCGCTTGGGCGGTGCTTATGTGAGGCAAATCTTACTGTTGTATTTCACGTTAAGTCTTGCAGTGTCGGGGAAGGCCAAACCAGCCTTGTTACTGTGAGCTGAGTTTGGGCAGGCGTTGTGACATCTCTTGAGATGCAGCTCAACTCGTTTTTGAAATTTTTGCGTGACTCGACATGACCTGCACAATTGGATTGCAGCAGGAGTTGCTGTTTGAAGGTTGCCTGCCAGGTGGTCTGACATACAAGCGATTGCTGTCCCCGTTGATGTGTTGATTGTGCAGTCATAGCTGATGATGTAACAAGCAACAAGACGTTTGCATGGTATCAAGAGAAAAAATAAAGTTTGTCTAATCCATTAGCGGCGATTTTCATGGCGTCCCTTAAAGAACTGTATATGCGCGATGTCGGGGTTGGAAAAGAACGTCAAGATTGATGTAGCTTTGGAAGGCATGTTTGTGGTTGGCCGGGCATAACGATGTTGAAAGTTGCGTTTGGGATATGATTGCTATGTCCCTTGTACTGCTTGCCACTCCCAGAAGAGCAAATGCGTTTCGTTGGACAAAACTAACACATCCACTCAATCTTGTGCAGGGGGATTTTGTGGTCTAGTCCTTAAAAGCCCGCAGTTATCGTCAGACGGAGGCTCCATTATGTGCCCGGCAATCGTCGTGAAAAGGGTCCAAATGGTTGTGGCTGTGAGGGTTTTGATATGGGATGGTGGGAGCAGAAGCTCTTGATAAGAGTCTGTAGGTTGGTGTCAGTCATGTGGGCTTCTGGCGTGTCTGGTAGCCACACCAGCGCAGTCACGAGGCATATGGGTTTGAACTACAAAAGTGAAGCTCTTTTCTGCCACGACAGGCTGCTGAGATGAAATTTTTGGATGGACACCAGTGCTTGTGTGGCCAATCTCGTGTTTGTTTAGGTGCTCGTCGGGAGGAGGTGATCAGCCCTAGGGGTGGGAGTGGCATGACGCTCCTTAAAACCATTTGCGAGCCTCCAGTGCTAAATGCATCTACATGACAGAGGTTAAATGGTAAATAACAACACTTTTTGAATAAGGAATGTGATCATATTTTACTATTTTCCCATGCTCGAACTCCTACATCGTTGCGAGTCGTTCCGGAAACAAGACGGTAGTCCCTACGACTTGCACACGCACAAAACCTGTCTCAGATTTTTCTTATCATTCATTTGTACAGGAAGACACCCAAAACCACTCGACTTATCAACCCAAAATCAGCGGTTTTTGTACACGCATACAAGCAAACTCTACATTCGAAACATGTTTGCAACACATAGCAAGTTTAATTGAATGTCCCAAAAGGAATAAGAGCGTGAGGAGCGGCTCTCCATGGTGTTCTGCTGCTGCGATGGCATATCGAGGACCCTACGGGGACCTGTGTCCCGGGCCTGTTCCATTGATGCCCACCCCCCACCCCCCCCCCCCCCCCCAAGTTGCGGCCAACCCGCGAAAGTATGCCTTAACGTAACCCAAACTCTGTGCATTGGAATGACTGCCTAATACATCAAAACCCCCAGAAGCCACCTCACAGTGCAGTATCAGACTGCCAGTATGTGTGCCCAGTGGGCACGCCCGGCCCGGAATCTTGTAGGCACTGCCCACCATCATGTGCGGCAATGTTTCGGCCGGAAACTTTCCAAAGACTGTGACAGGTGCAGCTCAGTATCAAAGGCAAAACCTATACTATTATTTACTAGTACATCCGTTGGTGCCTTTTGTGTAGTCAAATCAACATTTCCGGTAAAGTTGAGCAAATTACATGGGGATCAAAAACTTCTGCGTCATTGCGTTCGGGTCTGTTTCATTTTCCTTCTTCTGCTTCTCACTAATTTCCCCGTGTATGTAATTTTTGAATCTGCAGCCAGTCGGATGTCGACTCGTGACTATTCGGGCTTGGGGGGCTTCGGGGGCTTAAGGGACTGATACTTTTCACTCACTCACATAAGGCCTAGAAAAAAGCCTTGGTGCCTGTCCCAGTTGTACGGTACAACTTGTACCCGGACAGACACCGTGTATTCAAAGTGGGGCGGTACAGCAAAAGCCAACGAAATATATTAAAGGAAAATTGAAATATATCAGTCTCAACGAAATGTATTGAGGAAATCCCGACACTGCGTCCACTGTGGACAGTCCACACCGTGTTGGACAGTGGCCGACGGAGTGATGTACCGGATCATGTGGCCCGGATGTGACAGAGCCGCCCTAAGGTCTCCATTATAACATTTATAACATGTTTGACATAAGAGACACTTCTGAAAAAAATCAATCGCACTTCGACAGCTGTCCTCTACAAACCCCAACTGCACAAAGAACCGCTCAACATTAGCTCAATTCATGTTCCACGAAGGGAGATAGCTGCTGGATGAGATAGCTTGGATCCGTGGCCCCTTACATATGGAGAAACGTTGTGTGAAGGTATATGTGCCTGTGTCTCTCTCTGTTCGCTTGCCATCAGACCTATCTAATCATAAAGAAACCGTCATTCATCTGTATATGGGGTTAACCATTGGATTCATGAAGCATTGCTGGCTGCAGGTCGTGAGTTTCTCTCCCAACCATGTCTCTTTGGGTGGCTTCCTGACCAACCGCTCGTTCACATTTTTGATTGTCCATAGCTGGTTATTGCATTTGATTCAGTTTACCGTATGCGACCCTAAAATCACCTTGAGGACTGCTATTGTAGATGTGTGTGTGTGTGTGTGTGTGTGTGTGTGTGTGTGTGTGTGTGTGTGTGTGTGTGTGTGTGTGTGTGTGTGTGTGTGTGTGTGTGTGTGTGTGTGTGTGTGTCGTGCGCACGCAGACCTCCTGTACTTCTTCTGCCATCATTCACATGGGAGTGAATGCCCTGCGATGCTGTGTCAAGCTTCTGAGCTAAGGACGCTTCATAATGCTGCAGGAGGGGAGAACGCTGAGGATCCCAGTCGTTGCAGGGAAGCAGAATAAGGACACAATTGATGGAACCCTCCCCCAGACTGGATATGCTGTGTATGCAAGTCCATGACACCATTGTGGGTCATGGTGGTCTCATTGCAGACGGGATGTGGTACAGAGAGTTTACTTATCGGTCATGGCAAGTTGAATTGCCTTGCTCCCTAGGTATTTTGAATTGGATTCCGTTCCCCTTACATGAGAGATGTAACCCCGGCCTTACATGAGAGGTTTAACCCCGACCTTACATGAGAGGTGTAACCCCGGCCTCACATGAGAGATGTAACCCCAGCCTTACGTGAGAGATGTAACCCCGGCCTCACATGGGGGATGTCAGGTGATAGAAAGAAGAAAGAATAACATCAGGAAAGGATACGCGGGGTGAAGCTGCAATTCTCTTTCCGAGTTTTATTTCTCTTGTGAAGCCTCATATGTAGTATGAACCGACCGATACAGCCATTGGGATGGCATGGATTCCTTATTGCATGCCCTTGGGCGTGCAGAACACCTCTCTTAGAAAAAGATTCAAGTGTGCATGACCCGGCACACGCGGAGACGAGATTACGTAAGCACCACCAATACTCCCCATGGCCCCCATACCTACACGAAGGGCCTTGGCCTCCACCCAGCATAACCAAGCCCTTGAAGAAAATCACAGACAGACCAATGTGCATACAATTAGTTCCTGGTTGGTGGCGGGCGACCCCGTCATCCGGATAGATCCACAGCATCCCCAGCAACCTGTGGATGTACACGGAAACAGGGACGTGGTGTAGAAGTGAAGGTTTTATTACCTAACAGGGGGATGCTTACACTCGAATATGAGTGAGTACACGTTTGAAATAGTGAAAGCTGTTATTGGAACATGCCTAAGGGGTCTGCACCGTACCTGTGTCTATAGGTTTGGGTGGGAATTCTGATTGCAGATGTGATCAGTATCTGAACCAGAAATCCCGTGTACGTGGATGCAAGTCAATAGCGTGTTTGTGTGTCTTGGCAATACCCTCTGTATGCATGCATGGGTATGTAAGTGGTCAGTCAAAGGAGCTTTTGGCAATATGTATGGGCCACAATAACTCTGATGTTTGACAGGATGAAAACTAAATAAATACAAAAGACGTATGCACCGCAAATATTGGGGCCAGAGTTTTCGTTTAGTTGACTGTGTAGCAGCAGATCCTCCCCATGACGAACCCTAAAGTACCCAGTTGACTCCCAATCGTGTTCTCCGTAACCGGAGAGAACATGTATGCTACATACGATAGCAAAGAACTGAATAGCATGAAAAATAGGATGGAAAGGCGCGCTATTCGAAGGTGAACTGTTGCTTCGGTAGATAGGTTGACCACCGCCAACATCCGGGGCAGGCAGGAAAGACAGGCTTCCTCGGTACTTTAACCATTGGACATGAGCGACAGAAAAGTTGAAGGGGTCCACACCTGCACCGGACAGAGCTCCTGGTCAGCGGTCTGCGTGGACTGGGAGGTCCACGAGCCGCGAGGAGTGGAAGTAGGGTGGAGCTGGCGAGCGGATCCGTGCACGTGCCGAAGGGGAGTAAAGGGCGGGGCGAATGTTGATGATTAGCTGCCTAGGGTACGGGGCGTATGTATGCACGTGGGATACGGGGCATATGTATGTACGTGGGAAGGGAAAGGATCCTTTCCTTTCCGGAAAGGAAAGAAAAATTTTTGAAGTGGACGGGAGTCGGCGGATCATATGAGAAAGACGCACACGCCGGGAGGGAGTTACATAGGGGGTTCAAGGTGCAAATGCACCACCAAAGCGGGCTTCGAACGTTCTTCGCAGTACTTGTGGTTTCTGCCCTAGAAAGGGGGCGATCCTATAGAGCGCCTTATAAAGTCGTCGTAAGATAACGTTAGCCGGGTATCCTGCCTGTCTAAACCGATGGTAGAAGTCCACGGTCGCCGTAAGCCAGCCGTCGGCCGTAGTGCAAATGTTTCTAAACCGCCACAGCTGGGAAAAGATGACGCCTAACTTACATTGTTCAGCCAGGCACGAATGTGCACTGGGAACCGTGTGTATATGGGGTATGGGACTGTATTCAGGACTGTTGCGCTTATCAAAGACCCCCGTAATAAAGTTCCTGGTGGGGTAATGCCACCGGATATCCAAATCCATGAAGTGGCCATTATTTTGGTCTGGTAATGAGGTGTCTTGAATAGCCAAGCACAAGGGGTATATCCCTGGGACCGCTTGTACCAAATCCCCCGTACTGAAAAGGCTGGATATCAATTGTTTGTCCGAATAAATGGTGATAAGGATTATATCATCCAAGAACCGACGAAAGAAACGTAAAAAAGCCAGTAACAATGTAGCTTCGTCGACCCGTGGAGGGTGTACCCCCATTCCACTGTACATGGTAGTGGCCCGTGTCAAGAAGTTGAGCTCGTAAAAGAAGGCATATAAATTGACTAGGTCCGGGGAACATGATGCCCCCATTGGAACCCCCACTTGTTGTACATAGACCGCATCCCCTACCTGGAATAAACAGTGCGAGAGAACCTCGGTGATCATTGCCTTGAGGGTGTCCCGAGTGAATACATACACTTGCGTTTTGCGGCGTGGGCAATAATATGCCGTCCGCGCGGGAGCCTGATCGGCCCGGAGCCACTCGTGAGAATCAGGGGTGGTAAGTAAGTGTTGCCGTGCGACCCGGTGTCGGGGGCCGCGCAAAAGCGGTTGATTTTGGTGATCAAAGACGGTATCAATTATCCAATGGATGGTTTGGATAAGATCTGGGTGGGGGGTATGAGTGTACAAACGTGTCACATCCGCTGTAACCACTTGGGGGCGGTCTGCCCTTGGTATGTGGGGGAACCGTACTCCCAGTCTATGCCTAATCTCCCCGAAGAACCAAGACGCCCCGATCGCGTTGCATTGCTTAATTGTGCTAACGGCTTCCGTAGAATTCAATAATTCTGGAAGGGGGGACCAAAATTCTCGCGGTACCCCGGTATCCCTAAATTGTGCAAGCCATAACTGATGTAGACTAGGCTTCATTGCTTTGCAGGCCCAGTGTATACGTTTGTATAAAGGCACAAACACCCCCACGTGGCCTATAGTAAGCCACCGCATGCCAAAGGGTCGTTTGTGCAGCTTGGGGGCTGCTGAATAGAACGGGAGTGATTCATTCTGTGGGGTCACTTGCAAATGAAACCTATTAACCACAATCGTCATGTCCTGAATGCATTGGTTAACATCTTGTACATGATGGAGTCTGTAAACTGGCACTCCCGTGGAGTGGAGGTTGAGATCATCCATCAATAACTGTGCCACCCTTGTTTTACACCCTAACGCAAAATTTCGGGAAGCCTTATCGCAAGTTGTAATGAGGAAATGTTCCCCTAGCAGTTGGAAAGCCCGCCGTTCGTCGTCCCCAAAACGTAGAGTGTTAGGATGGGCTATGGGACGATTCGGTTCTAGGAAGGTGTTGTGTTAATTAATTTTATGCCTTTCCCTCAGAGGAGTAATAATGGCAAGTCTCCGTATGAAGACAATACCAATTAGGAAAGAGAGGCAGAACCCTGAGTTCTGCCAGGCAATACATGCATTTGAACGAAGACTATCATAACGCAAGTTACAGACACGTTTGTAGAAAGGAGGCATATGGGGCAAGCACGGATAGGGAAGGCACTTGGTTGGAACTATAGTGGCACTCCGGGTGTCTATCAATCAGTTGCTAACCAGTCCTTGACTTGTATATGTCCATGCCTACTTAACAACGCACAAGTAGGAGGACATCGTCTAACACCCTCCGTGCCGCCACCATGCAGGTGACTTAATCCTTATTGTATTCCTGGATTTAGCACTCAGATGAACATTGTTAGAACATGTTAGACATATAGAGTTGAGTTTAGCTCATCGGACAAAGTAATGAACACGACCTGGGTGAGAGCAGGTTAGGCGTGTTTGAACTGCGTCACCTTGTTAGGAGAGATGAGAGATATTGTAACACTTGGTTGGAACTATAGTGGCACTCCGGGTGTCTATCAATCAGTTGCTAACCAGTCCTTGACTTGTATATGTCCATGCCTACTTAACAACGCACAAGTAGGAGGACATCGTCTAACACCCTCCGTGCCGCCACCATGCAGGATACGCCAAGCCCAGAATATTTCAGGTTATGGGCCCACGGGCTCGGATGCTGAGAGTGGGTGGCGCCTAAATCGGAGCTCACTAGACTGTGAATGGCGAAGAAGCGGACAAAGCAAACAGCCAGGAAGACCACCAACCTCAACGTTCCAGCGCGCTTGAGATCAGGACCTCCGTCATACAACGAACTAATCAGAGAAGGAGGACAACGTGGAGACCGCAATCCTGACGAGAGAGCCTTTATCGTCAAAGACTACATCTTTCACCTTCACGTTGGCTGTCCGTTAGCTCAACCCACCTGGTTCAGAAGTAAGATCTTGCTGCTACCTTGCGAGTACTGGAGTTATAAGACAACTGGGGAATTATGACTTCCAAGAAGAAAGGATCATCAGCTAGTGGAGCATCAACGTCAAGCAGTGAACCAGCCTCATCCACACCCATCAGAGAACCGTGTACTCCCAGCACCTCAAGAGGCAGCGGAGATGAGCTGCCCAAGATTATCCCAACAAATGTCAAGGTACACATAAAACTGAAGGAACGGGGGACAAATATTATTGTTTGGAAGAATGCATTTTTGGCAGCAAATGAGTCAAAAGGGTCTTTGCCTGCCATCCTGGAGGCTATGCCTGGTACAGCACATGACGCAGCCGCAATGTTACTGATTTATGAGTCAGTCCCAGAGGAATGGCTGGGACCTCTGTCTAATCTGCCCTCTGCTTATGATGCATATGAGTTCATCTGCAGAAAGTTTATTGGTGGATATAATATCGAGGCCAATGCAGATTGGCTCCAAGAAATGAGCCAGGGAATGAAACATGACGAGACGATTTCGCAATATGTCAACAGAATGATCAACCTGAAGGCATGCCTTGACAGGAACAACCATGCTCTACTGGATGCACACGTTGCAACCCAGATTGTGCAGGGCTTGCCTGATGCAGCTAAAGAGCCAGGAATGATCACAACTGCTGCAGCACAACCCCTGGAGAAGCTGGCTGGACTTCTGCGCAACACAGCAGCTGCAGTGGGTTTTGATGAATATGCTCCTCGCCAACCAAGGGTTTTGGCTCTTGGACAAGGCTCCAGTGGAGCCAATACCCCACCAGCTGCCAGTGCAGTCCATCAGCAGGCCCAACCAACTGTCTCTGAGGCCAAGTCCGAGACTAAGGGCATCTGCAACTACTGCAATAAGAAGGGGCATTACTGGAGGGACTGTCGAAAGAGGAAGCGGGACGAGGAGACCCAACGGAACGTAGTGGCAGCGGTCCAACAATTGCAGGGAATGTGGCCACAGGGACCTCCACATATGGGTGGCCCACACCCTCCTGCAGCCCAGCTGGCGCACCCTGGACTGGATGCCTTTCCGGCATGGTTCCAACCCCCAGCTCCCCCACCTCCACCACCTGGAGGTATGCCATACATAATTTCCCTCAACATCCTGAAGACTCCTGTCAGAAATTCGTCTCTGCAATCCTGGCTGGTGGACAGTGGAGCATCTGTACATCTGGTGAATGATGTGACCCTACTACATAATCCAACTGTGCATGCCAAACCCATCCCATTACATCTGGCCACTTCAGATGCCACTGGAGGAATTGTAGCATCAGGCTCTGTCTGCATCCTCAGTCGAGTGGGAGTTCCCCTGTGGATACATCATGTTCAGTGTGTTCCTTCTGCAACCTCAAACATACTGTCAGTATCTGCAGCATTGCGGGATGGGGCAGTCTTTCGCACAGATGATGTTGGAGCGTTCACTGAAGTCTGTGGTCCAAACAGCTGGAGGTCTCGGATCAGTGCAGAGAAAGGGCTATTTTATATTCATCAAGTTGTAGCTCTGAGTCCCAGTGTTAACCACAGAAGAATTTCAGCTGCTGTGAAGTCCAAAACCCCCACCCAAAACTCACACAACTGTGCCAGACGATACCTCTGGCATAGCAGAATGGGACATCCAGGTGAAACATGGATGCAGCGCCTAACCAATGAGGACCTGGTCTCGGGACTTGATACATCCCTATGTCCCTGCTCCAATTGTCCAGTCTACTGTGAAGCATGTATTGAGGGAAAGACGTCTCGGCCTCCATTTGGAATAAGCAGTAGACCAGCTGTTGAACCACTTGACAGAGTACATATTGACACTGTGGGCCCCATTTTTCCTGCTGCAGTAACTGGTGAACGTTACTGGGTGACTGCTTTGGATGAGTCATCTCAGTTAAAGGCGGTCCTGCCTGTGAAGTCCAAAGATGCCATCAGTGCTGCTGTGAGGGACCTCATTCTATACTGGCAGACCCAGAAGAAAACCAAAGTGAAGTGTGTCCGGTGTGACCGTGGAACTGAATTTCTGAATGCCACGTTCAAAGAATTTTGTGCATCCCAGGGGACTAAATTGGAGACCTCAGCTCCTTACACCCCGCAACAGAATGGAGCGGCTGAAAGAGCCAATCGCACCCTCAAGGAACGTACCAGGACTCTTCTGGCTTTTGCAGCTGCCAGTCCAACGTTGTGGAAGGAGGCCCTGGAAACTGCATGCACCCTACTGAACATGGGTCCCAGTACCGGGAGGGACCGCACGCCATCAGAATTATTTTTTGGCTACAAACCAAATGTAACCCCACTGCGTACCTGGGGTTGCTTGGCCTTTGTGCACATTCCTGATGTCCAGCGCTCTGTGTTTTCCCCTAAAACTGTGCCAGGGATGCTTACTGGTTACTCAGCCTCCTCCAAAGCCTATCGGATCTATGTGGGAGGGGGTATCTGGAAGGAGAGCAGAGATGTGGTTTTCGTGGAGCACCTCAGGGGAGCCTCTCGGGTTGGCATGAGCGTTTCCTCAACACAGTCTACAGAGTTTCTGTGTCCTGAGCCCTCTGCAAGTGACACTCCCCCAGTCTTTCCCGGCACCTCCCCTGGCACAACCAACATCAGCCTTGAGACAGATCTTGATGACCCACACAGTGAGCCTGAGTACCTGCCAGCCTCCAGCAACCTCCCCACACAGCCTGTCACAGGACCCCCCAGTGAGGCTGAGCCCGAGCCTGAATCCAGAAGACTGTGTGACCCAGTGGAGATGGATCAAACCCTGGAGGCAGTACAGGACTTAGCCAGAGGAGTGAGACAGGACTCCCACCTTCGACCGCAGATGGAGCGAGCCCAGGAGGTCCTCAGACCAACTAGGTCTGATTGCCGCAACCACCAATTGGATGGCCTGACCCGGGCTCAACGACACGAACAACGCACTGCCGCCAAAGACCTCCTGCTGCCACAGGAGAAGGGAGAGAGCAGAGAGCGAGAGGGGTTGACTGAATGTGACTCTCTGTCACAGGGACCAGGGGAAGTGCAGCTAGAGGGTGATTCACATGAGGGGCATGAATTGCATGTGAGTGCAGTGAGGGGGGCAGCTACATGCAAAGCTGCAAATGGTCCCGGGGAGCTGAGCAGTATGGGTGGGTCTTGTTCAGTGACTGAGAGAAATGTAAGAGATGTGACCATGCAGAGTTCTTGTAACAGGAATAGTCGCGTGTTATAGGAAAATGACCGGACCACGAGGATTTGGACCTCCATAAAGGTCCCTTCGTGAGTTATGTTCCTCCACGCCAAGAAGTGGCTACTTCACGCGCCAAGGGAGTGACCCCTTACTTGACAAGGCGCATTGGCGATGGAGACAGGGACACACTTAGAACAGGATAGAATAAGGCTTTGGCAGAGGAAGGACCGGGCCGGACTGGACGGGTACTGAGGTGGAGCCCAAACAACTTGTAACCATTGTTTTCGCATCCTTTGGCCGTTTCTACTGTATCACTGGTATCGGCGAGAGGGGCCAAATTTTGAGCTCCTCTCGTTGAAAAAATTTCCCAAAGAAGTTTTTCAGAGAATTCTATAGATTCGGATTGGGTTAGTTGTGGTGTGTGTGGCGCTTTTAGGGGCCTACGACTCGGGTCACCGAGTTTAGGGCCCCCACCCGGACTTTCTCGATTTCCTGTGTCACCGAGCCTCGCCAGCACTGACAGCTCAGAAATGGCTAGACGACAAGTCGAAGAGCTGCAGGCTGCTTTGGCCGAGGCCGAGGGGCGTGAAGCGGCAATGGCTGCCGAACTGGCTGAGTTACGACAACAGGCAGAAAACGCTGAAGTTGCGGCTCAAAACCCCGCGAACCCACAGGCAAGAATCCCGACCGTTCGAACCCACTTACCGGAAAAATTCGAGGGACGCAGGGACGATCTCGAACAATTCCTAGACGATGTGAGGTCATATTGTGAACTCACCGGTGTGCCCGCGAACCTCAGGGTTGACTACGCAGTGCGCTGCTTAGGAAAGAGCGTGAAAAAGGTGTGGTTAACAAAAAAAGCAGCTTACGTGAGGCAAAATCCAGGTGCTGTCGTGGATTTAGCTCTCTTTGGGGATCTGTTGTCTTCTGTCTATGATAACACTGATAAGGTTGCAAAGGCAAGGGATAAACTTGATTCCGTATATCAGGGCAACGAATCAGTTGAGAAGTATGTTGAGCGCTTTACAACCTTGCTAGCAGAGGTAGAAGTCAGTGGGGACCTATCCATGGGGGAGAAAATCCATAGGTTTCGTAAAGGCCTACGTGAGGATTTAAAGAAATATTCAGCAATTAACCCTACAACAGGCAAAGGTTTTGATGATTTGGATGCCTTGATAAGTTTACTCACACGGTACGATGCCGCGGTGGGCGGGCCCTTACAGGCAAAGAGACTGAGAACCGGCCCCGGGGCCCCTAACTCAAGCATTGCAACCGCCACCGTTGGCCCAGCACCGCACGTTGCTGGCGTCGGACAGGACTGGACAATCCCCTACTACAGTCATGAATTTGGGATGATGGCAGCTGCACCGATGGTGGCAGCGCCAATCCAGATGGCCCATGGTTACCCTGCGCCGCTCGCCACGGTCGCCGCGATCCAAGGCGCGACTCCTTATCCCCGCAGGGATGGTTTACCTCCCGAGTATCGGAGGGACACTAGAGTTGCCTTTCCCCTCAACAGAAGCTGTTACGCGTGCAATACCCCTGGCCATGAATCTTGGTTTTGCCCACTCAAAAAACTTAGAGAGGACCCTAACGCCTATCTTAATCAACAACAGTGGGACATCTTGCAACACATTGTGAAGGCCAGACAGGAGGTAAACCAGCCTGCTCCACCAATTCCAGGTCTGGCTGGTGATTTGCTGCGGCGACGGGTAGGAGGGGGCCACAACAACTTTAGGTCCCTCGGTGTGGGAGCAGCCCCTATGCAAGGGTGGACAGCACAGGGTGGGGCCGGACGGGGACGGAGAATCAGAGGACGGGGCCGTGGACGGGGCCGGGCAAGGGGACGCGGTAGGCCATGAGTGGAGTTAGAGAAGGAAACCTCCACACTTTTGTTCCTTGGGAATCTTTTCATTCTTCTATCGAGCAACGTTGTTCTGAGTTTTTGCATTGTTCTTTTTCTAGAGGCCCCTTTGACAATACCCTACCCGATGGAACGTCTAAACCGACATTTGTTGCAGTACCTATAGGTAAAGCGGAGGACACCTTATCCACTTTCGCTCGTGAGCAACAAGCAAATAAACATTTAAGTGCTTGTTTTCTAATGGGTAGTAAAGTGGCGAAATCCAAGGCAGTGTACCCATGGCTAAAAGGCATGAGAGTTATCCTGCAAGGTACCAAGGGACCTGATGTCCCCTACTCCTATGTAGTTTACCATGCCGGACCCAAATTTAGCGTATCTTTTGCTCAAGCTTTTTCAAATAGGCATTTAGCAATGCTTTTTCATGTTAACTGTACTGGTGTGAAGGGCGTCGCTTTAGTCGATACCGGGGCGACGCACTCGTTCGTCAGACAAGACTTCCTAGCTACTCTCGGAGTGAGGCTGTCAAAGAAGTGTGTGGATGTCCAGCTGGCAGATGGACAGACCATGCGCTCGGCGGGGACAGCTAAGCTCAGGGTGCACTTATCTCAAACATATGTGGAACAGAGGGATTTCATTGTCTGCGAAACTCTGTTGGATGGGGTGGACTTAATCCTTGGGAGGATTTTCTGAAAGAAAGAAAAGCGTTAATTGACTACAATCATGGCGCAGTTCATCTTAAACCGCCTCATTCCTCACACTACATTACACTCCTCAACCCGCTGCCCCCTAGTGAAAGAGGTACCTTACCGGCGCAAAAAGTGAATGTTATAAGTGAGGGTCAAGCTAGGCGGGCTATGCGAAAGGGTTGTCCAGGGTTTTGGGGGGTAGTGCGAGAGGCAAGGAGTGGACAGGACTCAGTTTGTGCAACACACTATCTCCATAGGGTTGCAGTGGCAACTACAGAGGGGGATAATCCTTGGGACGAAGACAGCGGAGCCACCGGCCTAGATTTAAACGAAAACTCCCGGCGTGTTATTGAGGGTATGACTGACAAGCCACAAGACTTGAAGCAATTGTTGTTAGAGTTTTTGGATGTTTTTCCAGAGAAATTGCCAGATTTACCTCCAGACAGGGGCATCTTGCACACTATACCTATGACACCCGGCCATACGCCGCCCTGTCGCCCCACTTATAGGTTGGCTGAACCAGAAGTGGCGGAGTGTCGGAGGCAGGTTGAGGAATTACTAGCACAGGGTTTCATCAGGCCGAGTGCATCACCGTATGGTAGCCCCATATTGTTTGTGAGAAAGAAAGACGGAACATTCCGAATGGTTATAGATTACAGGGCAGTTAATAACTTAACAAGGAAGGACAAATATCCGTTGCCACGGATAGACGATCTTCTGGACAAGCTGCAGGGTTCAAAGTTCTTTACCTCTTTTGATCTCTTGTCAGGTTACCATCAAGTGCGATTACATGAATCCGATGTTCCCAAAACCGCCTTTAGAACACCCTTAGGTTCATTTGAATTTTTGGTGCTTCCTTTTGGTCTCACGAATGCTCCCTCCACGTTTCAGAGACTGATGAACAGTGTGTTTCATGATTTTATTCGAGAGGGTTTTGTTGTGGTTTACCTAGATGATTTGTTGGTATACAGCAAGTCCAGGGAACAGCACTTAGAGCACTTAACTCGCATCCTTACTCGGCTGAGAGAGGAAAAACTTTATGCAAAATTATCCAAGTGTGAGTTTTTTGCTGACGAGTTGCGGTATTTGGGACATGTCGTGGGGCGCGACGGCATCAAAGTTGACCCTGCCAAAGTTCGGACTATTGTGGACTGGCCAACACCCACGGGGAGCACGCACGTACGACAATTCTTGGGACTAGCCAACTACTTCCGCAAGTTCGTCCCGGGTTACAGTACGCTTGCGGCCCCCTTAACCCGGCTCACTGGCAAAGTTCCTTGGACGTGGGGAGAAGCTGAAGAGCACGCGTTTCAAAGTTTAAAAGAAACTTTGTCCAATGCTCCTGTACTAGCACTCCCAGACAGTAGCAAGCCTTTCAAAGTGATCTCAGATGCCAGTGACTATGGGGTGGGTGCAGTACTATTGCAAGAAGGTAGACCTGTAGCATACTTCAGTAAAAAGCTTAGTAATGCCGAACGCAATTATTCCACAACTGAGAAAGAGCTTGCAGGTGTGTTGTATGCCCTCAAGGAGTGGAGGTGTTACTTATTAGGGCAAACTTTCACAGTTGTTACGGACCATCGCGCGAATAGTTTTTTGCAAACCCAAACCCTACTCTCACCCAGACGGGCGCGCTGGGCGGAGTTTCTACAGTTATTCGACATCCAATGGGAATATGCGCCGGGATCCACTAACCCTGCTGACCCATTGTCTAGGAGTCCTCACTTAGCCGGGGCCCACGTCCGAGCCCTAGCTCGGGCCCAGGCTGGGGTTCAGGCGTCGGTTCAGGCTAGGGCAGGGCCCCTGGGGGAGCACTCTCCCCCTGTCGGAGTAGGAGCGATGGGGGTTGGGGAGGCTGCAGACTCCACCACCCTACCCACGCCGATGGACGGGTTGAGGGGATGGGGAAGGGTTTTAAGTGAGGCATATGAGATAGATGATTGGCTCCATCGTAAACAAAATCGCCGCAAGTTAAGCTTCCATAGTGGCTTGTGGAAGCGCGGTGCGCGCATTTACGTTCCCTCCCACCATATGAGTTCTGACGGTGTCGAACGTAACCTTCGTAGAGAAATCCTGGAAAATTTGCATGGACCACCTATAGTTGGTCATCCAGGCAGGGACAGGACCCTCGAATTAGTTCAACGTTCCTGGTGGTGGCCAGGGATGGCCGCAGATGTGGCTGACTTTGTGGCCCAATGTGACTCGTGTCAGCGTGTCAAAGCCCCAGCACACTTACCTGCAGGGTTACTACACCCTCTAGAAATACCTGACAGAAAGTGGCAATCAATGTCTATGGACCTAATCACTGGACTGCCAAGAACTAAGGAAGGATATGACGCTATCTGGGTTGCTGTTGATAGGTTGTCAAAGTATGCGCACTTCGCTCCGACGACCACTGACGCAAGTGCAGAAGTGATAGCTCAACTGTTACGGACCCGGGTTTTCACCTTGCATGGGTTTCCCACTCACATTGTATCAGACAGAGATCCTAGGTGGGTGGGTCGCTTCTGTCAAGAGCTCTTTCGGTTGACCGGTTGTCGCTCTGCGCTATCTACAGCGTTTCATCCGCAGACCGACGGTCAAACGGAACGAATTAATAGGATTTTGGAGGATTATTTGCGTCATTACGTCACTGGAAGACACAACGACTGGGATAAACATTTGTGTGAGGCTGAATTTTCTTACAACAACACTTTTCAGCAATCAATCAACACTACTCCATTTAGGTTGACTTTCGGTCAGGATCCCACGATTCCCTTCCAGGAAGTCTATGAAGGTGTGACATCTTCTGTACGTGAGTATGTACCGGCAGCAGCAGAGTTTGTACGAAGGATGAGATGGGATCTAGAAAGAGCGCGGACATGTCTCAAAGCTGCGCAGGACCGCATGAAGGCATATGCGGACGCGAGGAGAAAAGATGCTCCTATTTTAAAAATAGGCCAACCTGTCCTCCTCTCAACAAAGAATCTGAAATTCAAGCATACTCGGACAAGAAAACTCTTACCTCGGTTTATTGGGCCTTTTCCCATCGTCCAGGAGGTATCATCGGTAGCTTTCAGAATTAGGCTTCCAAAAACTCTGAGGGTTCATGATGTCTTCCATGTTTCTATGCTTAAGCCTTATAAGGAAGGTGGGACGGTACAACCTCCTCCTCTACCTGAGATTATTGATGGAGAAGAGGAGTATGAGGTCGAGGCTGTGCTAGCTCATAGGGAACGAAAGTTACGAGGTCGAAAAACTGCGCGAGAATATCTTGTAAAGTGGACCGGGTATCAGGATATTCATAATACTTGGGAGCCAGAGGATAACTTAGAACACGCCAGGGAGGCGTTACAGCGGTACTGGGATTTAACCACGGAGCACAGGCCGGAACAAAAAGAAAAGGTGGACAAGAAACGTAAAGGACGTGGTAAAAATGCTGAGAAGCAGCGGAAGCGCGCTAGGCGCGCTTAGTGCTCTGGCAGGTCGGGTCGGCCCCTCGGTGCGTCCTTGGGCCACCTTGGAAGCTCTAAGCTTGGCCCTTAGAGTGTACCCTGGGGGTATCCCAGTACTAGAGCGCACTCGGATGAATAGGACGTAAGCGGGGTAGAATGTCTACCTCGGGTGCGTGCGGTGATGACCGCTCACCCTGGACAGGACTCGTCGAGGTAGGGTGTCGTCTACCTCGGGTGCGTGCGGTGCTGACTGCTCACCCTTGTCAGGTTTCGGACGTCAAGCATGTAATGTCGCGACATCCGTGCTAGCTCGCGCTGTAGCGTAACGCCCGACGCAGATGGGTGGCCCCACTGCCGTTGGGAAGAATTCCTATTGGACAGGACGGGCGAATTTATGTATGGACGGGACAGATTTTACATTGTTATACGGACAGGGCTGGACAAGACAGGACAGGGGTCTGGCTTGGGCTGGGGACGCCAGACTAGTACCCGCGGACAGGACGTGACAGGACCGTACCTCTGCCAAGTGTGTTAGGTGCGTAGTGTAGTTGTTTAGAGTGAGTCTCCCTCTTGGCCGTGACGTCCAAGCTAAGGGGGGGAGGGTGTAACAGGAATAGTCGCGTGTTATAGGAAAATGACCGGACCACGAGGATTTGGACCTCCATAAAGGTCCCTTCGTGAGTTATGTTCCTCCACGCCAAGAAGTGGCTACTTCACGCGCCAAGGGAGTGACCCTTACTTGACAAGGCGCATTGGCGATGGAGACAGGGACACACTTAGAACAGGATAGAAGAAGGCTTTGGCAGAGGAAGGACCGGGCCGGACTGGACGGGTACTGAGGTGGAGCCCAAACAACTTGTAACCATTGTTTTCGCATCCTTTGGCCGTTTCTACTGTATCAGAAGTGTTCAGTAGATGGAGGAAAGTCATTTGTGTTGATCTATGTAGATGATCTACTGATAGTTTCAAAGGGAATGGGAGAGATTGAGAGAGTGAAGGGGTTACTCAAGCAAGAGTTCACCATTCATGATTTAGGAGAGGTGAAAGATTTTCTGGGCTGTCAAGTGATGAGAGATAGGGATAAAGGGCTCATTTCATTAAGTTGCATCCCTAAGATTGATGCACTGGTTGAGAAATTTGGGCTGGATCTGGAGTCTGTGGGGCCCGACACCCCTATGACCAAAGATTTTGTGGCCACACAGCGACCTATGTCCAAGGACAACAGTGACAGCATTGGTGCTGGGAGCCCACTTCCACCAGGACACAGGTACTGTGAACTGGTTGGGTCACTGTTGTACATTGCAAATACCACCAGGCCTGATATTTCACAGGCTGTGGGAGTGCTTTCCAGGTACAGGATTACCCCTACTACTGCTCACTGGAATGAAGCCATCAGAGTGTTGAAATATCTGAAGGCAACCAGAGATCTCGTTTTGGTCCTTGGAGGGAAGGACACAGAGCTTGAGGGTTTTGTTGATGCACATTATGGTGGGGATCAAGATCATCGATTTTCCACTACAGGGTATGTAATCAGAGTGTTTGGTGGAGCTGTAGTTTGGGGGAGCAAGAAGCAGTCTGCAGTTGCCACATCCATTGTAGAAGCTGAGTTCATGGCAGCAAGTGCAGCTGTCAAAGAGGCCAATTGGATGAAGGGATTCCTTGAGGAAATTGGGATTTCCCCATGGATTGTCAAGATTCACTGTGATAATCAGGGATGCATCAATCATCTCAGAAATCCAGTGTTCTCTAAGCATACCAAGCATATCGCTATCAGCTTCCACTTTGCGCGGGAAGCTATTGCATTGGGTCAAGTTGATGTGAAATACGTTCCTTCTGCAAGGAATGTGGCAGATATATTCACAAAGCCTTTAACAAGGCAGGTATTTCAGGGACATCGTGAGGCTCTGGGTTTGGCCAAGTTTTTGTGAGGAAAAGGCAAGGGGAAGTGTTATAATAGTGACTGAACATTTTGGTGCCTTTCCCTCAGAAGAGTAATAGTGGCCAGATTAGCTCCAATTACCAGTGAGACCACTTATTAAAATGAGTAATAGGTGGCAGAACCTAGGAGTTCTGCCAGAACCAATCTAGACCAATTGCACGTTAATAAGGGAGGATGAGGTAATCAGACACGGTTTGCTCGAAAGGATATATGCTCCTGGCTCAAAGGGTTGAGGCACTTGATTGGGACATCAAAAGCACTTCGGGTGTTTGCTACTTCACTGTTGCCAGTCAAGTCATCTCATTCACAGTCGACATTGCTTGTTACTCGACACACAACAAGAGTGTCGCCGGGCTAAACACCCTCGTGCCGGGTCATACAGGTAAACTGCTGTTAGGACATCAAATGCACAAGAACAATGGATTAGGAAAGGGTCTAGATAATGTGTAATAGAAAGGTGCTACTGCTTAGCTCATCGGACATCGGTAATGCAGACTATCAGTAACTTCGTAGATAGAGTAGTTTGAATTGCTGAGTGATAAGAGAGAGCAATAAGCATTGTAAGACTTGATTGGGACATCAAAAGCACTTCGGGTGTTTGCTACTTCACTGTTGCCAGTCAAGTCATCTCATTCACAGTCGACACTGCTTGTTACTCGACACACAACAAGAGTGTCGCCGGGCTAAACACCCTCGTGCCGGGTCATACAGGGAACGCCGAACTCAGAAGTTTACATGAAGTACTTGAGAGATACGAGAGAATTAGCTCTTACTCTGGGTGGAAAGGGGCCTGAGCTAGAAGGCTATGTTGATGCCGACTATGCTGGGGACCTGGACCACAGGTATTCCACCACTGGCTATGTTCTATCAGTCTATGGTAGTGCCGTGGTTTGGGGAAGCAAGAAGCAGAGCTCAGTTGCTACCTCAACTGTGCAAGCCGAGTTTATGGCAGCCGGCCATATTGTGAAGGAAGCCAACTGGCTTAAGGGCTTCTTGGAAGAGATTGGAGCTGCACCTTGGAGAGTCAAAATTTTCTGTGACAACCAAGGATGCATTTCCAATTTACGGAACCCCCTTTATTCCAAATTCACAAAGCATGTTGCAGTAAGCTTCCACTATGCTAGGGAAGCTATGGCACTTGGGCAGGTAGATATCCTCTATGTAGAATCTGCTCGAAATGTGGCTGACATTATGACCAAGCCACTTGCTAAGCCCGTGTTTGTTGGTCATCGTGATTCACTAGGTTTGAGAAGATACACATAAAGCATGCAGGCAAGGGGAAGTGTTGAGTTGTGAACATACATTATAGAATGCCTTGTGCTTTAGGTGATCTTCAAATGTACATTATTAGGATACGGGTCCACTATCCACATAAGGTACCTCAAGACACGTTCGGATGAGGTCTATTTCGAACATAAGGTACAATCTGATTTAGATTACGCGTTAGCGTGAAAGGACTATTAAAGCTGCGATCACCGCATAGTCGAGCAACTGGTTTGGAAAGATACTGGGCACATAAGGATGCCAGTCTTGTTCATGCAGTTGCATGTGTCTAAAAGAGCAGACAGTCGTCAAGGACTGTAGCTGGAGAGGCACGAACTTACGACCTGTCTGCTTGCTTACAGGTGCGGTGACGCAGGATGTGTATTGGTAATGTGTTCATGTTTGATTGCTTGTTTGTAAGTGAACCATCTTAGTGGACAATCAAGTCTCCCAAACAGCTAAGGGACGGAGTCTTGATTGAGTATAGGAAGGTACTTGCTTTCAGCCGTCAGGAGCTTATCCGTGTGTAGATGCTCATTGACAGATCAACATGTAACGGAACTGGTTTGGAAAGATACTGGGCACATAAGGATGCCAGTCTTGTTCATGCAGTTGCATGTGTCTAAAAGAGCAGACAGTCGTCAAGGACTGTAGCTGGAGAGGCACGAACTTACGACCTGTCTGCTTGCTTACAGGATACGCCACTGCCCATAACCTTTTACAATTCTTTTTCAAGAACCACTTCCTGCACCCCAATCATTCTCCCAGCGTCATGGGTCTGAGTATGGTTTATCACAAAACGAAAATCTTGATTTAGAGCCACAGCGACCAAGTACTCCCCCAAAACTACGTCTACAGTAATATTTTGTGTATAGGAGTCGATAGGGTTGAAAACATGTGGTGGTTGAGGAAAAGCTTACTCCTAAACATTGGACCAGTACACCTGCCAAGAGAATGACGGATATCATACAAAAGAGATGCCTGCATCTCACAAAACTGCAGGATATGATTTTACTCACAATTATCTCTCTCTAGCCCAACGTACAAGCGCAGTGCTTTGTCGAAAGAGACGGATTCACCGAATATCTGACGCACGGAAAACACGCGTACCTGCCAGTTACATTATTTCCGCGGCACGATGCCGTCCAAGAACGGCTTCTTCTTGTAGTTTGCAACGTTTGCCACTGTGTTGCGAAGTGTCCCCTCCTATTGCGGCCAGTAGGTCCGATAAACTCAACCGGTACAAAGTCGCGGACAAAATTCGTAGCGTAACATAACTGAACAGCACAGAGACTATGCCGAAACCACTCAGGTATAACTTCAATCCCGGAATATGGTTTTTCTCCAGGTGTACCCCTCCGTAAACAGGGACTTCTCCTGGGAGAGCGTCGTTCCAAAGCGGGATTCCGACGAAGTGCTGAGCCTTAGGGTTTCTGTACTGCACGCGGCTGCCGAAGCGCGGCCCTTATCGGCAGTCTTAGAAAAAGTTTTAAGTGTGCATGACCGGCACACGCGGAGACGAGATTACGTAAGCATCACCAGTACTCCCCATGGCCCCATACCTACACGAAGGCCTTGGCCTCCACCCAGCATAACCAAGCCCTTGAAGAAAATCACAGACAGACCAATGTGCATACAATTAGTTCCTGGTTGGTGGCGGGCGACCCCGTCATCCGGATAGATCCACAGCATCCCCAGCAACCTGTGGATGTACACGGAAACAGGGACGTGGTGTAGAAGTGAAGGTTTATTACCTAACAGGGGGATGCTTACACTCGAATATGAGTGAGTACACGTTTGAAATAGTGAAAGCTGTTATTGGAACATGCCTAGGGGGTCTGCACCGTACCTGTGTCTATAGGTTTGGGTGGGAATTCTGATTGCAGATGTGATCAGTATCTGAACCAGAAATCCCGTGTACGTGGATGCAAGTCAATAGCGTGTTTGTGTGTCTTGGCAATACCCTCTGTATGCATGCATGGGTATGTAAGTGGTCAGTCAAAGGAGCTTTTGGCAATATGTATGGGCCACAATAACTCTGATGTTTGACAGGATGAAAACGTCATCCTGTCAAACATGAAAAATAGGATGGAAAGGCGCGCTATTCGAAGGTGAACTGTTGCTTCGGTAGATAGGTTGACCACCGCCAACATCCGGGGCAGGCAGGAAAGACAGGCTTCCTCGGTACTTTAACCACTGGACATGAGCGACAGAAAAGTTGAAGGGTCCACACCTGCACCGGACAGAGCTCCTGTCAGCGGTCTCCTGATTCTATCGTAGTGCTTACAGAACACCTGAAATGTTTCGCCGCCGATTTGTCGCCTCCGCGGAGCGCTCCAACCGGAGATGCCGAACAACACCGACAGCCTTTAGTCTCTACATGACGTCTATGTTTACACTTTAAGGGGAGAAGCGTGTTCGTTCGACTACACTCCCCTGGGATGCGCCATCGCCGTGATGGTGCTCTGTCAGGCCCGATCCAGGAGGCCCTGAAGAACATTCTGCCACCAAATAAGAGTAACAAAAGTAGTAGAACAGCTTGTTCCGAACTCACGGCGCAGTTCAAGCAGTCAGTGCTGATTGGACCAGATCACATGTCCATGCGACAGTCACGTGCAACTGCAGAGCTCCGCCAGGCTCAAGAGACTATTAGAGCCTTCAAGAGCTTCACTCCAATGAAATCAACCGGCTTTTGTCGCGACAGGAGGGCCTGGAGCGCCAATGGAAAGCTCCCAATGCCATTCTATATAATGTCAACGAAGTCCCACGGGACTCGTTGACCGAAGTTAAGTCCCTCATTTCTGGTGGTGTGACCTCAGAAAATAATGGCATTATTGAGTGCCATCGTTTGGGGCGACCGAACCCGCAGGCCCAAAGACCTCGTCCCATCCTCATCAAGTTCGCAACCGTGGAGCAGAAACACGCGGCGTTTAAACATGCCAAGCAGCTACGGCTTAATGGAATCACTATGGATGATGATTTAACCCCCGCCCAGCGTGCAACACGCAAGGAGCGCACTGCTGAAGCCAAGCTGAGGAATGCGGGTGGGCGTCCTGGAGGGGTGACCCCTTCAAGGTCAAGGAGGTGGGCACACCCTTGTTCCCTGGATTTAGCCTTTCTGGTAATAGTGCTATCTCAGTGACAATAATAAATGACTAATATGGGCGAAACTACAAGACTTAGCGGTTAGGAACAATTTGAATGAAGATAAAGATAACGCAAGTTACAGACACGTTAGTGCAGGAAGGTAGTGGTGCTAGCACGGAGAGGCAAGGCACTTGTTTGGGACTTCACAAGCACTCCGGGTGTTTCCTTAAAGTTGCCCAATCAGTCCTTGATTGTTCATGTTCTAGACTCTACTCTTCGTCACACAGTAGAGCGAACTTGACTCACACCCTCCGTGCCGCCACTGCACAGGTAACGTGATGGTGAATAGATTGGGAGATTGAGGCTTTGTTGACCTTAATATTTCGTGTTATGTGTATGTGCTTGGCTATCTTATCATCGGACAATGAGATTGATCCTTTCTGAGTACGTACCAGTTAGGATAGTTTGAATTCCGTTGTTAAGAGAGAGCAAGTGAGCAATTGTAATACTTGTTTGGGACTTCACAAGCACTCCGGGTGTTTCCTTAAAGTTGCCCAATCAGTCCTTGATTGTTCATGTTCTAGACTCTACTCTTCGTCACACAGTAGAGCGAACTTTGACTCACACCCTCCGTGCCGCCACTGCACAGGAATACGCCAAGCCCATAACCTAACAGGTTATGGGCCCACCACTCTCCCGTTGAGTGTGTGTGGCTGGCTCAAGAATCGGAGACGAGAAGCTGTATGGCCAAGCGCCGCAGATCGAAGCAGACTGCTCGCAAGACTACCAACGTCGACGTTCCTGCTCGGTTAAGAACCGGTCCACCTTCGTACAACGATAGAATCAGAAACGGAGGACAGCAAGGAGATCGGACTCCTGACGAACGGGCTGCCATTGTAAAAGACTACGTGTTTCATCTGTACGTTGGACGACCTCTCCCCCTGCCAGCGTGGTTTGGTTCAAGATTTCCCACGTATCCAGCATACAAGTTCACTCCTTGGAACAATCATTCGTTAATTTGGAACCAGGTTTCATCACCAAAGAGAAATTTCGGAGGTATTGTAGTGTAACGAAGTGGCTCAACAGAGAGCAAGAATTTGCTGAGCACACTGCATATTTGGCGGTTGAGTCTGCACTGGCAACTATTCCAGTGAAGGCCTTTCAGGATGTGCTGATCCTAACATTCGTGACGAGTCTGAGTGGGAAACTGATTCAGACCTTGAAGGCATTGTGGAGTAAGTGGTTTAAGTGTACCTCTGACGCTAGAAACTGACATTCAGTGTGCACACTATGACTTCTAAGAAGAAGAGTCAGTCATCTAGTGGAACCTCTGCATCTGTGAGTGAGACCACTACCTCAACACCTGTGAGAGAGCCTTGCACTCCCAGCACATCCAGGGGAGAAGGTGATGAGTTGCCAAAGGTGATTCCTACACTTGTGAAGGTACATATCAAGCTAAAAGAAAAGGGACACAACATTATGATTTGGAAGAATGCGTACCTTGCAGCAAATGAGGCCAAGGGATCACTGCCTGCAGTACTTGAGGACATGCCTGGGACCACGCATGATGCTGCAGCACTGCTGTGCTGTATGAATCTGTACCCGAAGAGTGGCACGGGGAATTATCTGATTTATCCTCTGCATATGTTGCATATGAATATATCTGTAGGAAGTTCATTGGGGGTTATAATCTCCAAGCCAACATGGACTGGCTGTTGGAGATGAGTCAGGGGATGAAGCACGACGAGACCATTTCCCAATATGTGAGTCGCATGCTGAATCTGAAGGCATGTCTTCAGAGGAATAATCATCCTCTTCTGGATAGCTTTGTAGCTACCCAAATTGTGCAGGGTCTACCTGAAGCAGCCAAGGAGACAGGCAGCCTGTCAACAGCAGCAGGGACCCCACTCAACAAGCTGGCAGACTTGCTGAGGACCACAGCCGTTGCTCTGGGGTTTGATGAGACTGCCCCACGTCAGCCACGAGTTTTGGCTGTTCCTCAGGGCAGCAACAGAGTCAGCACCCCTGGAGCATACAGTGGAGCCAGTCCTTCTCCCTCAACCGGACAGTCTGATTCCAAGGGAGCTTGCAACTACTGCAATAAAAAGGGCCATTATTGGAGAGACTGCAGAAAGAGGCGCAGGGACGAGGAGACACAGAGGAACGTGGTGGCAGCTGTCCAACAGCTGCAAGGCATGTGGCCTCAGGGCCAGCCATCTATGGGTGGACACCCTCCCCCAGTAGCCCAACTGGCCCACATGGTTCAGATGCCTTCCCTGCTTGGTTTCAGCCTCCTGCTCCACCTCCACCTCCTCCTGAAGGTATGCTGTACACAATATCTCACAATGTCCTGGACAGTACGATCAGTAAACCCCTGCAGCACTCCTGGCTGGTTGACAGTGGGGCCTCGGTCCACCTAGTAAATGACGTGGCATTGCTGCATAACCCTATCATCCATGCCAAACCAATTCCCCTGCACTTGGCCACCTCTGATGCCACTGGGTGTATTATTGCATCTGGGTCAGTCTGCATTTTGAGCCCGCAACGCATTCCCCTCTGGATCCATCATGTGCAGTGTGTCCCTTCAGCTACCACCAACATCCTGTCAGTATCTGCTGCCCTTAGGGATGGTGCAGTGTTCCAAACAGACAATGTGGGTGCCTTTTCGTATGTCAGTGGACCAAACCACTGGAGAGCTCAGGTCACTGCAGAGATGGGACTGTACTACATTCATAGTGTAGTTGCAGTGAGAGGAACCAGCACATCAAAACATGCAGCCAGTGCAACCAAACAGCTAAAATCCAGTATCTTATCACACAGCTGTGCCAAACGTTACTTGTGGCATAGCAGAATGGGACACCCTGGAGAAACGTGGATGCAGCGTCTTGCTAAGGAGAACCTGGTGACTGGGATTGACACCTCCCTCTCTCCCTGCACTGATTGCCCGGTACACTGTGAAGCGTGTATTGAAGGAAAGACTGCCAGACCCTCTTTCGGAATCAGTACCAGACCTGCCTTGGAACCTCTGGATCGAGTACACATAGATACTGTGGGTCCTATTACACCTGCAGCCATTACTGGTGAACGTTTGTGGGTTACTGTACTAGATGAAGCCTCTCAGTGGAAAGCAGTTATTCCAGTAAAGTCCAAAGACACCATCAGTGCAGCTGTCAGGGACTTACTTGTTTACTGGCAGACGCAACGAAAAACCACTGTGAAGTGTGTCAGATGTGACAGAGGAACTGAATTTGTTAATGCCCGGTTCAAGGAGTTCTGTGCCTCCCAGGGGACTAAGCTGGAGACCTCTGCCCCATACACCCCACAGCAGAATGGAGCAGCTGAACGAGCCAACCGAACCCTGAAGGAAAGAACCCGGACTATCCTGAGCTTTGCTGCTGCCAGTCCCACCCTCTGGAAAGAAGCCCTGGAGACAGCATGCACCCTGCTTAACATGGGCCCAAGCACAGGCAGGGACCTTACCCCCTTTGAATTGTTCTGGGGATATAAGCCTGATGTCTCACTCCTGCGCACATGGGGTTGCCTTGCATATGTGCATATCCCAGATGTCCAGAGGCCAGTCTTTGCACCAAAAACTGTGCCAGGAATGCTCACCGGTTATTCAGCCTCCTCCAAAGCCTATCGGATATACATGGGTGGGGGTATATGGCGAGAGAGCAGAGATGTCATCTTTGTGGAGCATCTCAGAGGGGCCTCTCGTGTTGGTCTCAGTGTGACTCCTGCTCAGTCTGAGGAATTTCTGTCCCCTGTTCCCTCTGAACCCAGCACTACCAAACAGCACCCAGAGCCAGTTAAGGAATCCTGTGGAGACGACAGTGAGGCAGAGATCCAGGACTCATCAGTTGAGACAGTGCATCCACATATTTCCCAGGAAGACACAGACTCAGAACGTCCAGGACCCTCTGGGAAGGCTGAGCCCGAGCCTGACCCCCAGAGATCCACTGCTCCCGCGGAGATCCGAAGGACCATCGAAGCAGCTCTGGACCTGGCCCGCGGCACTCATTCGGACTCTGGACTACAGCAACAACTGATTCGAGCTCAAGAGTCTCTCAGACCGACCAGCCTGGAAAATTCCAATTTGGCTGCTGATGGGCTAACAAGAGCCCAGAGGCATGAGCAACGAACACTTGCAAGAGAACTCCTGCTGTCACAGGAGGTGGGAGAGAGCAGAGACAAAGTGGGGCTAACAGAAAGTGACACACAGTCACAGGGACCAGGGGAAGTGCAGATAGATGGGTGCCAGTCTGAGAGCCCTGATTTTCATGTTAGTGATGAGAGGGGGGCAGCCACAATCATGACTGCAAATGGTCCCAGGGAGCTGAGTTGCACGGGTGGGTCCTGTCCAGTGAATGAGCTTCATGTCAGTGGTGAGACTTGTGTGGAAACATCTGGCTCTCCCCATCAGTGGCGTGGACTGGTAGGGGAAGGTGGTGACAGCCACAGTCCTGAGAAGAGTCATTCCACTCTCTCGGAAACAGCCAGAAATGTCTGTGCGAGCAGTACTGGGTCAGCATCCCAGTACTTGTGTGAGAGCCGAGAAGAGGAGGTGAATCAGGTGCACGGACAATGTGTGGTACCACCGAATTACAAGTGCAGCCTGAGAGGTACCTGTGTATGGGAGAAGGATGTCAGGGATGAGAGGTCACAGTCTCTTGTGACACAACGTAGAAGTCAGAGACATACAAGTCAAGAAAGGGAGGGGAAGCAAAGGGGCGACCAGAGCCCACCTCCCTCTGCCTGTGAGAGCCCTCAAGAGCCTGAGCTTGAGAGGATGTGTAAGAGTGTGGATGTGGAGGTGAACCGGAAGCTCAGACAATGTGAGAAACCTCCGGACTATGGATGCTTCCCGGGAGGTACCTGTGTTTGGGAGGAAGATGTGAGCGTGCGAGGCAACAAGTTGAGCAGTGCGAGGTGCGAATCCAAGAGAGAGAGAAGCATGAGAGAAAGCTCTGATACCACTGAGAGAAAAGCTAGCTGTAGTGCGGCGAGTGTCAGTGGAAGAGTAGTGGGTTCTGAGGGTGCAACCAACGATTCTCCAAGGGTAAGGGAGAGGAGGGGAAGCACACTGGTGTTAGATTTGGTAAAATCCATGTTCCCTCTAATTTAAGAGAAGCTCAGATGTCTCCTCAGTGGGAATACTGGAAGGCTGCTATGCAAGAAGAGCAGAATTCATTAGACACCCATGAGGTTATGGAATATGTTCCCAGACCTCATGGGCATAAGGTAATACCAGTTCACTGGATTTTCTCAGTGAAAATGGATGCACATGGCAATGTGTTGAGATTCAAGGCAAGATTGGTTGCTCAGGGTTGTCGACAAATTCCTGGAGTAGATGTCATGGAGGTCTTTGCACCAACCAGCAGCTATGGAGCTAGGAGAACCTTGTTAGCTGTGGCTGCTAGGGAAGGTTATGAGATTCACCAGGTAGATGTTAAGACAGCCTTTCTCAATGGTGAGCTGGAGGAAGAAGTGTATGTAACGCAACCTCCTGGATTTGAGAATGGTGATCGCAATACCGTGTGTCGACTCAAAAAGGCACTGTATGGCCTAAAGCAGGCCCCACGTGCCTGGCACAAAACCCTTAATGACAAACTTGAAGTCATGGGGTATGAGGTGTGCAAGAGTGATGCTGGAGTTTATGTGAGATGCTCTGAAGATGGGGGTAAATCCTACGTGCTAATTTATGTAGATGATCTCTTGATTGTATCCAAGGGCATGTCAGAGGTGGAGAGAGTGAAAGAGCTTCTCAAGAAAGAATTCACCATCCACGATCTAGGGGAAGTGAAGGATTTCTTAGGTTGTCAAGTCATGAGAGATAGAGAGAAGGGTTAATCTCCCTGGTTGCATTCCTAAGATAGATGCACTTGTGGAGAAGTTTGGTCTTGATCTTGAGTCAGTTGGGCCGATACCCCAATGACAAAAGATTTGTAATGTCTCAGATGCCTGCACCAAAGGATGGGAATGATAGTATTGGTGCTGGGAGTGTTCTGCCTCCTGGTCATCGATACTGTGAGTTAGTAGGGTCACTACTCTACATAGCTAACACCACTCGTCCTGATATATCCCAGGCTGTAGGAGTTCTGTCGAGGTACAGGATGTCACCCACAACAGCACACTGGAATGAAGCAATCCGTGTGTTGAAATATCTTAAGGGAACCCGAGACCTGGTTCTGATCCTTGGTGGAAAAGAAACAGAGTTGGAGGGATATGTTGATGCTGATTACGGTGGGGATCAAGACCACCGTTTCTCCACCACCGGCTTCGTTCTCACTGTGTTTGGAGGAGCAGTTGTGTGGGAAGTAAAAAGCAATCTGCTGTGGCTACTTCCACAGTAGAAGCAGAATTCATGCAGCAAGTGCTGTTGTGAAGGAAGCTAATTGGCTGAGGGATTCCTAGAGGAAATTGGTGTGTTTCCCTGGATAGTGAAGATACATTGTGATAACCAAGGGTGCATCAATCACCTCAGGAATCCAGTGTATTCTAAACATACCAAGCACATTGCAATCAGCTGTCACTTTGCACGTGAAGCTATTGCAAAGGGGCAGGTTGACTTCAAATACATTCAGTCTGCCAGAAATGTGGCTGACATCTTCACTAAACCTCTAGTAAGATAGTGTTTCAGGTCATAGAAACTCACTGGGTCTTGCCAAGTTCTGGTGAGGAAAAGGCAAGGGGAAGTGTTATATTGATGAGTTATTTATGCCTTTCCCTCAGTGGAGTAATAGTGGCTATTCCGTCAGTGACAATAATAAATGACTAATATGGGCGAAACTACAAAGACTTAGCGTTAGGAACAATTTGAATGAAGATAAAGATAACGCAAGTTACAGACACGTTTAGTGCAGGAAGGTAGTGGTGCTGCACGGAGAGGCAAGGCACTTGTTTGGGACTTCACAAGCACTCCGGGTGTTTCCTTAAAGTTGCCCATCAGTCCTTGATTGTTCATGTTCTAGACTCTACTCTTCGTCACACAGTAGAGCGAACTTTGACTCACACCCTCCGTGCCGCCACTGCACAGGTAACGTGATGGTGAATAGATTGGGAGATTTGAGGCTTTGTTGACCTTAATATTTCGTGTTATGTGTATGTGCTTGGCTATCTTATCATCGGACAATGAGATTGATCCTTTCTGATACGTACAGTTAGGATAGTTTGAATTCCGTGTTAAGAGAGAGCAAGTGAGCAATTGTAATTTTGGGATTCACAGCCTCCGGTGTTCCTAAGTGCCCATCATCCTGATGTCATGAGACCACTCTCGCACAGGGGTGGCTTCTCTGGGGCCCACCTCGGCGTCCGGCCCTACTCCTCCCGGTGATCATGCATAGGGGTGTCAGGGCCACATTGGGCTATCCATTTTTAGTGTGAACGTGAATGGCCTAACCGACTCGAAGGTTGCTCTCCATGATTATTTTTCTTATTTTCGGGAACATGATGTGATTCTTCTGCAGGAAACACTCTCCCATGCGTATGACCCAGCTTTGTTTAGGGGTTATCGGGTGTTTCTATCCTTATCTTCTCCGTCCTTTTCTCCACTTCCCCTCCCCCACAAGAGGGGTCTTGGTATGCTGATTGCTGTGCGGGATCACAGTGGGTATAGTGCGCAATTGTGGGGTTCCACATCTTCTTCATTGTGGGTTAAAGTGACTTTCATGGGTGCCCATTCCCCACCTCTGTATGTGGGAGGGGTGTATGTTCCCCCCGAGGGCTTCCCCGTCTCCAAGAGGTTCCCATGCCTCATCGGATGGCTGAGCTTGAGGGTCGCATTCAGGAGGCTTTGCTCGATGGTTCAGTGGTGTTGGCGGGTGATTTCAATGCTCGAGTTTCTTTTGCATCCACGTCGTCTTCTTCAGTTGTCCCAGTGCCGGTTGGCCAAAATCCACATGGCCGTCGTTTAGTGGATTTGTCTGCGACAACAGCGTTGGTTCTCTGCACGGGGCGGGTCGATGGGGATCTCCATGAGCCCCCTTCTTTTCCCACTCCTCGGGGAGGCACCCGTCCTGATCATGTCTTAGTCTCAGCGCCCCTTCTTCTCATGTCACGAGTATTCGGGTGCAAGCTGACTTACGAGGTTCTGATCATTATTCTCTCCATGTTCTTCTTCAGATTCCAGTCTTGCATTGTTCATCGACTCCTCTCCCACTCCATAAGGTCTCTCGTGTCACGTGGAAAGGGACCCACCGTCGTGCCTATGTGCATGCCTTAGAAGGGAGGAGCCCTCATTACGTACATGCGCAGAACTTGCTCAATCGGGTGATCTCCCTGGGGCATCTTCTCTTCTTATGGCTGTCATTTCTCGGTCAGCTACACATGCGCATATGAAGGTGTCGCGGCGGGAAAGTCCCCCTTCTCGGCCGCCGTGGAAGCCTTTCTTCACTCACCAGTGTTTTGCGTTAAAACGGGAGTGGAAGAGGTTGGGTAGGCAGCTAGGATGGCGGGCTCCCCCAGTGGTTCTCTTGGAACGCCGGTACCATTCCTTCGTGAGATCTCAAAAGAGGTCTTGGCTCCTGACTCAGGCTTCAAGACGTTATTGCAATGTTCCATACGGAGCCCCGCCGGTTTTGGCGCCTGCTCAATGGCTCCCCACCCCCGCTCCCAGGTCCTCTGTGTCATCCCTCTGCATGGGAATCTTTGCCGCAGGCCTCCAGGGCTCTTCGGTGGTGGATCATGCACCCCTCTCAGAGGTGGCTTTTCCACACCAGGTTGTGCAGGTCCTTAGTGATCTTCACAGGCCTGTCACTCCCGTAGAGGTGGAATTTGCTTTGTCGCATTGAAACCCCGGTAGAGCAGCAGGGCTTGGTGGGTTCCCCTCTGAGTTCCTTCGGTTTGCGCAACAGTGTAGGACCCGGAGGTGGTGGCTCCCCTCACTTATTGGCCCCATCCCTCACTGCAATTTTGAATGCTATGTTAGGCGCGGGGTGTCTGCCCCCTGACCATGACATCCCTCACAGTCACCCCGGTCCTGAAAAGACTCCTCCCGGTCTGTGCTTGATACCACGAATTATCGCCCATTGCTGTGCAAGACCCCTTAGTTCGCCTCTATGCCTCATTGTTGAACACCCGACTCGTGCGGTATTTAGAAGAAAATCGCTTTCGCTGTCCTGAGCAATGTGGTTTCCGCCCTGGGTTCTCGACGTTACATGCGTTGTTTACTCTACAGCATTTTTGTTGACCTTAGCTACGCCCACTGCCCGTTGTATTGCTGTTTCTTAGATCTATCTAAAGCTATGATCGTGTTCCTCGGCATTACTTATGGGAGGCCCTCAGGCGCCTCGGGGTGGCTGAAGGTTTTATCCGCGCGGTAACGGTCCACGTATGATGGTGTTCGGTTTACGGTTGTTGCTGGGGGCATGGCTGGATCTTTCCACCTTCGGGTGCTGGGGTTACCCAGGGGTCTCCGATTAGTCCCACGTTATTCACGGTTTATGCTGATGGGCTCCTTAGGCAGATTCGGGCTACTTGTCCTGGGTTGGTCCCAAACTCGAGATGGGACTCATGTCCCGGCTCAAATGTACGCTGATGATTTGATACTTCTTGCTGAAACGGCAGAGGGCTTGCAACAACTCATTGACGCCGTTGTTCATTGGTGTGCTTTTCGTATATGCGTATTAATCCCATTAAGACCGATGTCATGGTCTTTCCATCGTCGCCCGAGTCGCCCCTTCCTTTCAGTGGGTTTGTGACGGGGTCACGCTTCCCGTCCGTATATACTAAGAAATACTTGGGTGTTATTTTATCCTCGGTTGGGGGTGTGGGGGGCACCTTTGGCCTGCTGAATGGTAAAATGTGGGCCACGTGGAGCTCCCTTATGCGTAAGTATGGTAACCTGCAGTGCGCGGCCTCTATAGGTCTTCTTCTTAAGTTGATTCTCATGTGTGTTGTGCCACGGCGTCATATGCATGTGAGATTTGGGATGGCGTTCTTTTCGTTCACCGGCTGCGGCCCCTTCTGTTCAGCTCTTAGAGTCTAGTTACTTGGTCATGTTGAAGATG
>KV908411.1:0-7500 GCA_002005505.1 Botryococcus braunii
AGGAGAGAGAAGAGAGAGAGAAAAAAAAAAAAAGAGAGAGAGAGAGAGAGAGAGAGAGAGAAGAGAGAGAGAGAGAGAGAGAAGAGAAGAGAGAGAGAGAGAGAAGAGAGAGAAAAAAAAAAAAGAGAGTGTGTGTGGTGCGCGTGTGCGTGTGCATGTGCGTGTGCGTCTGCGTCTGCGCGCGCGCGGTGTGTGTGTGTGTGTGTGTGTGTGTGTGTGTGTGTGTGTGTGTGTGTGTGTGTGTGTGTGTGTCCCACGCATGCACATTCACCTAGATGTGTGGCCTCCGAACCCTTCGAGGGAAGCATAAAGACATTCATATGGTTGTGGTCTACCTACATTTCTCACCAGCTTTTGTAAGAACCTGCTTACCTAAATGCTCCTGCCAGTATTCCGTATTTGCTTGTCAGATTTCACCACATATGCTCCTCCATCCTTTTCACGCTGGAAACGCAACCCCAGAGGTTTGTCCAGATACACCTGCGTAAGAGGAGCAAAACTTTTTGGTTATCTGCTGCAATCCTGAAAAGATGCACTCATCCTTCCAAGTAATCACTCTAGCCTTGACAAGCTTCAGTCCCGTTCAATTCTTTATTATGGCCAAGGTGGTCATTACGATGTTCAAAATGTTCACTTCACCTTCAACACGGACGACGTTAATACAAACAATTAAGAGAAACATAATGTTTATGAAGGTATCCTTGAATTTTATATTAAAATCCAGGAATGTGTCACAACACAAGCGAGAGAGAGAGAGAGAGAGAGAGAGAGAGAGAGAGAGAGAGAGAGAGAGAGAGAGAGAGAGAGAGGAGAGAGAGAGAGAGAGAGAGAGAGAGAGAGAAGGGGGAGGGAGGGAGGGAGGGAGGGAGGGAGAGGGAGAGGGAGAGAGAGAGAGAGAGAGAGAGAGAGAGAGAGAGAGAGAGGAGAGAGAGAGAGAGAGAGAGAGAGAGAGAGAGAGAGAGAGAGAGAGAGAGAGAGAGAGACAGAGGCATATAGGTATATGTGAGGCATATGGGAAACACAATAGTTTGACAAGACAATGGTGCGTACCATTGTCACTACCAACACTTTGGATAACTAACTCGTCTTCCATATGCCTTACATAGCGGTACTCTATGCCTTATTGGCACTTCTATATGCCCTCGGTGATCTTGAACCATGAAGAGGCAGGGGAGAAATCTCATATTTCATGGCAAACACTGGACTTTGGGGACACATGATACTCTTAGTGGAAGGTGATTGCATGGATTCGATAAGTTCACCACCACAAAACTATCCTGTTGATATCTGACATGTGATATGGGGATGATGCAATCACATAATAACTGAACGAAAACTCATGACACGGTGCATGTCAAGCGCACTTCTCCCCTAGAATTTGCTCAGGCACTAGCCATCGTCGCGGAAGGCACTAGCCATCGTCGCGGAAGGCAGCTGTTCCAATGTCCACACTATCTCCATCTTCCGTACATAATTGAGGCTCATACTATCAGTAAACTCCGGAAATTGGAATCTAAGTATGAAGAAACAAGGGGTACGCATGATCTAGCCATGTTCAGGGTCCCACTTGACAACTCACCATCTACGCCGCGGGGAAGGAAGGAAGGAAGGAAGATTACATCCAAAGACCAGCCACTAGGGCTGAAGAGGACGGGGCTTTCAAACCATACTCGAAGGCAAGTCCGATTCTTGTTGTTGTTCAAGGTTACAAATTCCTGGTCGGCGGCTTTAAATATCAAATTTATCTAAACAACCACTGAATAATCTGGTGTTTTGAGGGTTTGAATGATCCGTTGACGTTGCGAGCGGCAGGTAATGAGATGGCAGATTCTGTAGGAACGTTGAACTGTCGATGTAGAGATGCGTATAAAGGCAAGTAAAAAGGCGTCGTGACATCCAGAAGGGTCTCGCCTGACACAGGCAGCCGCGGGGCAGGGTATGCGCCAGTGTGGTTGACCATCCTCTCAGATCAACGAAGGATCTTGGGCTTGGTGGGCTTTTACTCCACCAACTACCTAATCCTCCACGAGCTCATCTTTCAGCGGTGTTACCTTTTACTATTCAGGATTCTCCTGGAAAAGAAGATTCCCCGGGATTCCCTGATCTGAAAGGTAGATTCTCGTGGCAGTGGCGGTGGTCATAAAGGACAAAATCGAATCACAGCATGGTACGGTCATACCATCGAGAAAACTCCGGTTCCCGTCCGATCTCCGAAGATAAGCTGGATTGGGTCCGACTAGTAGTGCGTTGAGGGATCACGCGCGAACCCCGGATGCTGTACTGTTTCCTTCCACAATTTTCTTTGCCCCCCCCCCCCCCCCCCCCAACCCCCTTCCCCCATTCTCTTTTATCTTCTCTTCCTCTTCTTTCCAATCCTCCAGCCTTTCCCTTAGCACTACTTCAATTTCCCTCGAACATGAGCTGTACATCTTAGTTCATAGCATATGGCTTTCCACGTACCAATTCTCTTTTGGCTGTCGGATTCTACCCTTGGCGTTGCTACGAAAGGTTATAATTTCCAACGTCCATGTGCCACGGTGTGCATATACATGTGGGTTTGCTGCCCGCAGTGCACGTGCCAGGTGGACTCCTGCACTGTACACAAGCGTCTAGACATGCGACAGTACTACTACGGTAGTCCACATGCATGTGACAGTATCTGTCAGTAACCCGCATGCATATGACCCATACGGCCGAGCCGACAGACGATGCAGGCCAGAGGGACAACAAAGGGCGTGACACGTCTTCTAAGAGTACTCTAGTAGTAGTAACGCTAGTCCTCCTCCCTCGTGCTTGGCATACCAATGAAATCTATTATGTAAACATAAAACTAATGTCTCGAGTTGGGAGGTGGAGTGTTCTGCACCTTTTCACCACGGCGAGTGAAGCAGACGGGGGTGGGGGCCTGCCTGCCTGCCTGCCTGTGCACACGTTTCCACGTGGGCAGCATTGGAATCAGGCTGCTGGAGCGAGGGAGGGGGGGCGGCCGCGGGCAGGCGGAAGGGAGGGAATGGGGGGGGGGGTGGGGTTTGGAGGGAGATGACCGTTCGAGCTGTGGGTCAGCCACGATCTCCAAGCCTCTCATTTTGTTGGTGCTGGTGTTTGGGTGCTGTTAGTCCATTGGACCCCCGGGGGCCCATCCAAGCCCTAGCGAGGCTATGGGAGAATTGTAATATTATTACAAAAATCGTGTCCAAAGAACTCTCGGATAAAATAATATACATGATGGATTTATGGTATGCGGTTAGGATAGGCTTCACTCTTAATCTTAAAATAACATTACAAATATCATGTCGAAAGACCTGTTTTGAAGAGATGCCCCAGTCTTGCAAAAATGGCACGGCATGTACGAGTGTTGAGACCCAAGAAGACAGTATTGTACCGCTTCACACGAGAGTGTCCGACTGCGCTAGTCACAGTACAAAATGCCACGTCCCAGAAACTTCTGACTTGCCATCATTGTACCACCTGTCAAGAAGCGCCTCACAATCCACGATAACCAGATTTTGAAGTCTTAATATGACTCATACGCGTGAGCGCGCGCGCGCGCGCGCGCACACACACACACACACACTCTCCCCCTCAACCCCCCCCCCCCAACATGCAATCCACGTCACGACATTTCGCCCTCCTTTCTCTTCCTCTTTTCCTTCTTGTGTTTCTTCTCCTTCTTCTCCTTCTTGCGCGCTTCTCCCACAGCCTCCCAGCCTTCGCCGCCTTCCCCTAGTCCCCCTACTACTCCCTTTTCCGTTCGTGCCCCCTCAACCGATGCCCCCTCAGCGGCAGAGGACCCCATAAGCCCCTCCATCCCTCCAAACTGATCCCGTTCCGGCCCCCTGCCAGACCTCTGCGAACTCTCCATCTCAGCGCCCTCCTCCGTTTTGTTCCCCTTCGACTTGCGCGGGCGCTTCTCCCCGCGCTGGCCTCCATGCTGATCCCTCGAGCCCCTCCCATGGGGCTGTGAGGCGCTGTGGTCCCGCTCCGGCTCCCTCAATGTACCCGCGCCCTGCTCCGCGGTGCCGACCTCCGGGTTCGCTTGCCGCAGTACCGCCTCTTCCAAATTAGCCATCTCAGCTGTGTTCCTCTTTAGGCGCTTCTTCTTGGCTTTGTCCTGCCCAGTCCACCACACCGCCTTTGACTCTCCCCGAGTTTCCTATTCAGGCAAGCTCCCACCGGCACATCGGCATGTGCTCCCCCTGACTTACCCTATTCAGGCAAGCTCCCACCAGCACATCAACATCATGTGCCGCCCCCTCCCCCCCCCCCCCCCACACACACACACAAAAACTCCTTCCTATTTAGGCATGCTCGTACCGGCCGATTGCCATGCGATCGGCACCGAAAGCACCAAAGAGCGTCCAGAAACTTGAAGAGGGTGCAAAACAAAGCCATTTGATTACCTGCCCTTTCCTTCCCAACTACAACATGTGTGTAGGTGCTAACTTCAGCAGAGCCAGAAGCAAACACCTAGCATGCAGAGCGAAAATACAACCCACAAACAAAAGGGATGCTATGAGGTGCAAGGACGTTAGCTGCAAGCAAGGTGCTGAGAAGCATCACATGGGGGCATGCCTTGCTGGAAGTGGACCCTGGGGATCGAGGGCCCTCTGGGGCAGCGCTAACAGGGATCGAATCCAACACTAGGGTCCTGGTACCCTGGTCGGGAGCGGATCCCAAAGATGCCGTGGGGACCGCAGATGATGTTATGGGGACCGAGGCAAGCTCCAAAGGGGCTTCCGCATCCTTTTTGACAGCCTTCTGCCTCGTGATGGTCACCCGGCGCTGCAGGGGAATGAGCTTCGGGGTACCTGGTCCCCCTGGAGGGCCAGGGTCCAGTGCATACACTCCCTTGACAAACGACGCTGCCTCTGACCTCACCATGTACGGGCGGCCTGCCACACCTCACACGCAAATCACATGTCGTACCGCAGCTTTTGTCAGTACAAAGGTTGGGCGCAAGAGAGGAAAGAAGGGGCAGATAAGCAAGGAGGAAGAAAGGTGAGGAAGAGGCGAAGGAAGAAAAGGAACGATGGGTGAAAGTGGAAGGGAGGGAGGGGTGGAGGGAGGGAGGGAGGGAGAACGGAAGGCGAGAACCAAGACAGAGGAGAAAGTAACAGAATGAGTGAGAATGAGGGAAGGAATCAGGCACGAAAATAGAAGGAATGAAGGAAGGGAGGAACGAAAAAGAAAGGCATGGAGGAAGGGACGGACATCCCCCTCCACCACGATCTGCTTCATCTCAAACCTCGTTCTATTTCACACTTTTTTGTTCCTTCTTCTTACATATATTTTCAAAGTTTTTGAACTTGCAGCCATTTGGATGTCGACACGTGGCTATTCGGGCATCGGGGGCCGGAGACTGCTAATGTTTCACTCTTCCCTTTAAAACCTTTCCTCTTGGAGGTGGAAGAAAACAATGCTGATCACCGACGTAAATAAATCAATTCATCCCAGGGGGCCCCCAGGGGGGGGGAGGGGGGGGGAGGGGTCCCAACCCCAAGATTTGGTAGAACCTGGCCCTGATCACCGGATTAACATTTCTATTCGCCCGGGGCCTTCCCCCCGCCCCGCCCCCCGGGGGGGGGGGGGGGGGGCTAATCTCAGGAGGCGGTAAGAGTTTTTCTTTTTTTTCCCCTTCCCCCCCCCCCCCCCCTTTTTTTTTCCTTTTCTGATCACGGGCGTAAGTGTCTCTATTCGTCCGCCCCGGGCCCGCGGGGGGGGGGGGGGGGGGGGTATGTCCCCAGCAGTGGTGGAAAGGCTGACGGGTCACACCGAATTGGTCTTCGGCGCCTTCAAAGGAAGCACCGTTGTTTGGGCCCTCCCGCATGTGCATGCTGAGCTTCTCCGTGTAGGTCCACTGCAACCCCCCCACCCCCCCCCCCACCCCCCCTATGTGCATCACATGGCAGCAGTGAGGGCATAAGCATGAAAAACCTCGGGTCAAACGGAAAAGGCGATAGATGGAAGGAAACGAATGGAAAGAGAAGGGAGGCAAAGATGGGGAAAGGAAGGAAAGGAAAGGGAAGAGAAGGGAAGGGGAGGGAAGGGGAGGGGAGGGGAGGGAAGGGAAGGGAAGGGAAGGAAAGGGAAGGAAAGGGAAGGGAAAGTGAGGGAAGGGAAAGTGAGGGAAGGGAAGGGAAGGGAAAGGAAGGAAGGGGAGGGAAGGAAGGGAAGTGAAAGAAAGGGGAGGGAAGGGGAGGGAAGGTGGGGAAGGAAAAGGAAGGGAAGGGGAGGGGAGGGAAGGGAAGGGAAGGGAAAGGAAGGGAAGGGGAGGGGAAGGGAAGTGAAAGAAAGGGGAGGGAAGGGGAGGGAAGGGAGGGGGAGGGAAGGGAAGGGAAGCTCCATTGCTACCGATGTCTGGTATGGTGCCCGCTGCTTTGCCCTGCAGCAAAGTGCACCTTTTTTGCGTGCCAAGGGCTTCCTGTTGTTTTCATCTCCTCCCTCCCGCACTCCCTCCCAGACCCCCATTACCACAACTGCTCTTCCCTCCCCCCCTCTCCATTCCCACACCTCGCCTTCACTGATCTCATCCCTCCTCCCTCACTAACCCAATTGTAAAAGAAATGGAAAAAGACGCATGACATATGGACCCCCCACATGACACATGGACCCCCCCCCCCCCCCCATGCCTCAAGTGCACTTCTATCAGCACTGCTGGTGACCTCCGGGCATGCTGCTGTTGTGAGCGGGTGTGCGTGCCTCTGCCCTTGTTGGATTCTGGATATGGTTTCAGATCTACGCAGAGGGCCCACTGTTGCACACTTTCTGAAGCCTTCCTCGTTTATCCTCAGTCCCATGTGCTGGTCACACTTGACCACGTGTCCTTAAGGAGAGGAAAAAACAAACACCTTGTTGAAACACACGCGGATGGTTAGAGCAGCCCTGGGTTCGCAAGCATGAACTGTCCCCGGTTCAAAGTTCGAGTCCCCAGTGCTGCTCTGTTCATCCTGCTTCTGTTTTTGTGTGTGGATTTTTCCCTTGCTCCATCATCATTTTCATCCATATCACATCATCTCTTTTCCTTTCCCCCTCTATCATCCACATCCATATCCTCTCCTTATCTGTTCATCATCCTCTGGCCAGCATCCTATCAGTTTCTGGATGGCTCCTAATGGCTTTCAGCAACAGCATATCTTGAAGACAATCGGAACTCGGCCCCGACCCCTATCTACTGCCTGCAACTGTTCTAGTTATCAGACCATGTGTGTGACCGCCCGCGCACGCGCGCGTGCGTGTGCGTGTGTGTGTTCGCTCGCGCGCGCGCGCGTGTGAGTGTGTGTGTGTGTGTGTGTGTGTGTGTGTTGTGTGTGTGTGTGTGTGTGTGTGTGTGTGTGTGTGTGTGTGTGTGTGTGTGTGTGATACAGAGAGGGAGGGAGGGAGGGAGGGAGGGAGGGAGGGAGGAGGGAGGGAGGGAGGGAGGGAGGAGGGAGGGAGGAGGGAGGGAGGGAGGAGGGAGGGAGGGAGGAGGGAGGGAGGGAGGGAGGGAGGGAGGGAGGGAGG
>KV908411.1:12500-17500 GCA_002005505.1 Botryococcus braunii
TTCTAAATCGATTGTAAGGAAGAAATTGATTGTGGATGAGAAATGGCAACCCAACTTTGGGGGGCCCCCACGAAATCCAACTGTGCCTTGAAAACTTTGAATTACATCAGAGGAAATCACATCAATTGATTCAAAAAGAACAATGTCTCGTTATCTCTGGTGCTACAGTACACTAGCTAGGAGTCCGGACGATGCCGGAGTTTGACGTTGATCTTCATATATATTTTTGAACCTTCACTTGTGGACATGTTTGGCATTTCACAGTTAGGAATCAGTTTTGAACTGGAGTACTCGGCCTTTTTGGAAGTAGTCAGAATAGGCGGCCGGCACAAGTTCTCTGATGATCCTTTTCCGCTGAGAAGCTTCCTTAATTGATGGTTAATCAGGCGCTAGTTGCGCATGAAGACCTTGTCTGGTTTTCTACGCATCGGCGAATCAGCTTTGCGATTGCCCGGGCTGTTGGGCGGCAGTTGGCGGCGCGATTACCCTATGGGGGGGGGTTGGCGTTCGAGTTTAGGTTACGGGTGTTGCTGTTTCTATGCCAGCAGCGCTGGCTTCTGTGGTGCGGGGTGTGATTCCCTTTTATGTAATTATCAAGCTTCTCAGTGGAAATTTGAAAGGCCTTAAGCCTTATAAGGCTTAAGGCTTTTGAAATTTGGTCTGTTTAAGCAGAGCAACGAGCATCGAGGACATCGATGTCCTCGTCGTATGCTTGAGATGTGTGTTGATGATATCTAAGTATGCCGTACACCAAGCATGGCATTTTTATACCCATGCGCGTAGTCTGAGTTGTTCCAGTCATGCACATATGGATAGCCGAGTTGTTCTAATCATACATGTATGTGTAGTCCGAGTTGTTCCAATCATGAGCATGTAGGATAAGTTGGTATGTTCAAGTTGGTCCGGTGCGTGTGCGACAGGTAGCGCACTGACTTCTGAGCTGGAACGCAACAGTCAATGCGCTACAGGGAGAGCAGGGAAATCTGAAGTCGGCCATTCCTGTCGGTCCTGCACGTGAATGCGGCTATAGCGTGCACGTGTGACACATGTCGACGACTTACACGTTACACTGTATATAGCACACGACGCATTGTAATACCAAGTACAGGGGCTTGTGGCAGGGACAGGGCAGGTGTGTAATCAAAATATTTATTTAATTACGGGACCTATAACATTATTGCATGGCCTGGCAAGGCATCGAGAAACAAGAACAGGGCCGCGCAGGCCCTAGGGGCAGGGCACCAAAGCCCGTACGGTTCCGCATTGAAATAGTGCACTTGAGTTGGTACCGATTTTCGAGCGGGAAGCAAGATACGAATTCCTACTTGGGTATATATACGGGCTTGTGTACGTGTATAAATTGTAAGTGAAAGCTCGGAAAGGGGAGATAGAGGAGGTTGTGGTGGTGCCCCACGTTGTACGTACCCGTATATATACAAGCACCACCAGGGTGCGGGAGTATGCCAGCGGAATATATAATTGTTCCGCTATTCCGCAAGAAGGACAATATAACATATATCTAAACGTTGAAGTGAAGCATATCCTGACCGCAAACTACGTATCCTACATGCTGGTACGTGGAAGCCAGGGGCAAGGGCACTCTACTACAATTATACACGTATATACTTGTAAATAATATATTTGCTGCGGCATATGCTTCGCCATGCTCTGCAAATGCTTCGCCATGCGTACTGTGGTGGCAAAGGAAGAGAGAGAGAGAGAGAGAGAGAGAGAGAGACACCAGTCAGGTTAGAGCATTCAGCGGAATCTGTTACAAGCCGGTCAGCACCGGGACTTCCTTCGACGCCAAGACGCGTGCCACTTTCCAAAGCCTTCATTTCAGGACCCGGCAGCTTCACTAGTAGATTTCGCAACTATAATTCGATGCGAATTCGGTGTCGCTTTTACTGGACAGTCGTTTTCGATTCGAATTCGCCCTGAATTCGGTGAGCAGGGAGCCTGCCTTCGACACGCGTTTTCCGACTGGCCGAATTCGATGCGGATTCACATAGGCTCTCGCGATCGATGGCAGCCCGGGGCGAATTCATACCGAATTCGATGTTGTCCCAGCGAGTCATGTGGGACAACATCGAATTCAGTACGATTTCGTCCTGGGCTGCCCCTGTTACTTAATCACCAAGAGGATTGTGCGTTAATTTCTGGCTTAGGTACGAGTAACATACTATGACACGGATGTGTTCAAGCCGCCCTCTGCGATAAGCGTTGCTTTGCACGCGAGGGCAAGTTGAAAGCCTATTATGATGTAGATTGATAATCATCATGAGTCGAGCAACGAAACAAACCGCTTCTTATTCGTCTGCGGGTCCCTGGGTCTGGGAGAGTCGGCTAGACCCGAAGAAAAACAAGAACAGGTTTACAGATTTTGTTGGAAATCTTACATCAAGGAGGCAGCATGTGTGCCGGTGCCGCATATGTTCCCCTCGTGATGTAATAGGTTTTAGGGTTCTTGATCCCCGTAATTGGGTCAGCCAAGCCACGGCTTGTAGACACAAGAAGAAGGCTTCGTCAGCTCGTGCTGGAACTACTCATTACAGTGAACAAGAAATTATACATTCGTTGATTGATAAGCTTGAGCACGGTGACAACCCGCACCTTATCAAACCAATTCAGTTGCCCATCAACGCAAACACGAACAAATTTTAGTTTGCTACCATGTTTTCTGGCCTGGTATACAGAAAACTGGCAGTAAGTGCAGCTAGGTTTGTCTAGTAATGAGGTGCAGTAATGAGTCCTGCAGTGGGGTGGTTGCCACTGAAACCCCGAGTCCTTTTGCGAGACCATGCAGCCCTTCCATACAAACAAGTCCTCCCTGTGTTCACTGCGCACGCACGTCCCCACCAGCACGCACTCTTGCACCTGGACGGCTGCGGGTGTGCACTAACAATGAGCAGCCCAGCATGAATGCGAGAGGGAGAGGGGGGGGGAGAGAGAGAGAGAGAGAGAGAGAGAGAGAGAGAGAGAGAGAGAGAGAGAGAGAGAGAGAGAGAGAGAGAGAGAGAGAGAGAGAGAGAGACTCATTTGGCTTGATACTTCGTTCACATTCTTCACATATCATAAACAGTCTAGTAAGGCATTGAAAGTAGTTGTAATGGTTGACTTGCATGTTGGATGGGGGCCAATGGGCTTGGCATGCATGCCCCACTTGGGGGGGGACTTGGCTATTTCCTTCTAATGGTGGCCACATCCTTCAAGCCATGCTCATTTGGCTTGATACTTCTTTTACATTCTTCACATATCATAAAGAGTCTAGTAAGGCATTGGAGGTAGTTGTAATGGTTGACTTGCATGTTGGATGGGGGCCAATGGGCTTGGCATGCATGCCCCACTAGAGGGGGGGGAGGGGGACTTGGCTACTTCCTTCAAATGGTGTCCACATCCTTCAACCCATGCTCATCTGGCTTGATACTTCTTTCACATTCTTCACATATCATAAACAGTCTAGTAAGGCATTGAAAGTAGTTGTAATGGTTGACTTGCATGTTGGATGGGGGCCAATGGGCTTGGCATGCATGCCCCACTAGAGGGGGGGGGGGGGGGACTTGGCTACTTCCTTCAAATGGTGTCGACATCCTTCAACCCATGCTCATCTGGCTTGATACTTCTTTCACATTTTTCACATATCATAAACAGTCTAGTAAGGCATTGAAAGTAGTTGTAATGGTTGACTTGCATGTTGGATGGGGCCAATGGGCTTGGCATGCATGCCCCACTAGGGGGGGGGACTTGGCTATTTCCTTCTAATGGTGGCCACATCCTTCAAGCCATGCTCATTTGGCTTGATACTTCTTTTACATTCTTCACATATCATAAAGAGTCAAGTAAGGCGTTAGAGGTAGTTGTAATGGTTGACTTGCATGTTGGATGGGGGCCAATGGGCTTGGGATGCATGCCCCACTAGGGGGGGGGGGGGGTTGACTTGGCTGCTTCCTTCTAATGGTGGCCACAACCTTCAAGCCATGCTCATTTGGCTTGATACTTCTTTAACATTCTTCACATATCAAAAAGAGTCTAGTAAGGCATTGGAGGTAGCTGTAACGGTTGACTTGCATGTTGGATGGGGGCCAATGGGCTTGGCATGCATGCCCCAGTAGGAGGGGGGGGGGGGGGGGGGGGCTTGGCTACTTCCTTCTAATGGTGGCCACATCCTTCAACCCATTGCCATTTGGCTTGATACTTCTTTTACATTCTTCACATATCATAAAGAGTCTAGTGAGGCATTGGAAGTAGTTGTATTGAATTACGTGCATGTTGGATGGGGGCCAATGGGCTTGACATGCATGCCCCTTTAGGGGGGGGGGGGGGACTTGGCTTCTTCCTTCTAATGGTGGCCACATGAGCATGGCTTGAAGGATGTGGCCACCATTAGAAGGAAGAAGCCAAGTCCCCCCCCCCCCCCCCCTAAAGGGGCATGCATGTCAAGCCCATTGGCCCCCATCCAACATGTACGTAACTCAATACAACTACTTTTAATGCCTTACTAGACTCTTTATGATATGTGAAGAATGTTAAAGATGTATCAAGCCAAATGGCAATGGGTTGAAGGATGTGGCCACCGTTAGAAGGAAGTAGCCAAGGCCCCCCCCTAAAGGGGCATGCATGCCAAGCCCATTGGCCCCCATCCAACATGCAAGAAACTCAATACAACTACTTCCAACGCCTTATTTGACTCTTTATGATATGTGAAGAATGTAAAAGAAGTATCAAGCCAAATGCGCATGGGTTGAAGGTTGTGGCCACCATTAGAAGGAAGAAGCCAAGCCCCCCCCAGTGGGGAATGCATCCCAAGCCCATTAGCCCTTATCCAACATGCAAGTAACTCAATACAACTACTTCCAATGCCTTACTAGACTCTTCATGATATGTGAAGAATGTAAAAGAAGTATCAAGCCAAATGAGCATGGGTTGAAGGATGTGGCCACCATTAGAAGGAAGTAGCCAAGTACCCCCCTACAGGGGCATGCATGCCAAGCCCATTGGCC
>KV908411.1:20000-22500 GCA_002005505.1 Botryococcus braunii
GTTGGGAAATTGCTTTCTCGCATGGAAGCCTTCAAAGAAACGGAGAAAGCATGTTAACACAACAGTTGATGTGTAAGCCAAGGTGTAATTTTTAGACGCTTCAGTGACATTCACAGGTCCTGCTTGATACCGGAATTATTCAAGACATGTCTTTCGCACAGAAGCAAATAAACAAGAAGGTAGTGCAAATTACTAGTTTGTTTCAGTGGTGCAGGTGAGGTCATCTGCAACACAATCCGACTTGATCAGAACAGCGCGAAAGCCCGGCTGGAACGGTCGAGCTGCCGTGAATCATTACTGTAAAGTCTTTAACACAACAAAAATATATAAAACTTAAGAGATCTGTTGACACACATTCGTTGATCTTCCAACTCACTGAGCTCGACAGCTCCCGCTGTCGGTTTGATTTAGCTTAAGGTACGAGCAGGGATACCTGACGGGTACCACCGGTCGCGCTGACGCCTGTCACTGGAACCGTCAACGCCTGGCAACGCCTGGGGGAGCCGATGACCCCCCAGTACGAATATGGTTTCACAGGCATCTCAGGTTAAAGCTTTAAACTTGTGTAATGGATGGGCCTCTGTTCACACGCGTGCGCCCATGGGATGGGCTTGGCCAATGGGGATTGACCAATTGGCCCTGCAAGGGATGGGCATGTAATATCCCTCTGCATGGCTCTTGAGATATGTCTCCGCTAGGGTCTGCACTTTGCTCAAGCTTGCCCCATTCTCAATATATTGATCAGCTGGGGAAGCATCCCAATTACCCCTACTCCCGACATGATGGATATAAAGGCGACAGCTTCTGCGTGCACGTGCATTAAGACCTCCGGTGGCTCACTGTATACAATATGTACGTACAGTATGTATACATGCTGTAAACGTAAACAGGTCTGCACCAGCGGCAATTTGCGGGAGGGGCAATGCACCAGGGGCACGTGCAATATCCCTCCCGTGACCTCTTCCCGTGGTGTGCTTGCTCCAGCCAGCTCCAACGAGGTGGGGAGCCGGCTGGCGGCAGGTTTGTTTTTCTTGGGCGGGGGCCGGGGGGGGGGGGGCAGGATCATTAATGCTAAATCAAAATTGTGTTCTCGACGTCAAGAGCCCTCGAGAACTCCCCCGGCCCGGATCCCGCGGGGATCTAAATCCCCTGTCGAGGCCCTGCCAGCTGGGCTGCAGCAGGCAGAGCTGCTCCGTACAGGACTCTCAAAAATGTTCAGGATTCTCTTCAAAGATCCCAAAATTGACTGCTCAGAGCGGGCGACCTTAGGTCCGCCATTCAAGCATCAGACCACTCGAGATGGGAAACTTTGAAGTCGCATTGGGGTCTGCCAACGCGCTTGTTCCGTACGAGTCCTGATTAAAAGCAAACGTGAAAAATGCAGCAGTTTTTCCACATGGCCAACCAATGGTGTTTGGCCCAGTACCTGTGGGGCAAACACCCACAAAATTTCCTCCTTGTGTGAAGACTCCCAGAACGAGTGTCGGAGTTTACCACTCCATGTTTTCAGCCTGATTCAGAGGGTGAACCCCACATACTTAAAATCAAGAGTGATGCCTATCCAAACAGCAAACGAGAAATCTTGCATCAGGTATGCGGAACCCCAATTTGTACATGGAACCCCAATTTGTACGTGGAACCCCATGTTTGTATGCGGAATCCCATATTTGCAGCCAGATTCAGTGAGTTGGTCCGGACTTCCAAGGTGAAGCCCCCACCCCCATACGGGATCAATGCCATATGCATCCTCCAGAAGTTTGACGGCTAAACAGTCTGCTCGATACCGATATCGCCCCAAAAGTGCCCTAGGCAGCTCTCCCTTCGCATCGTGGGCTCGAGTCACAGCCGAGCTGCAATTCACTCCCGCTGTCAGAAGCTTCTCCTCCAAAGCTTTTCATACAAGCGATGGCCCTTCACCGGCTTTCACTGCTCGCCTGTAGTGCACGCTATAGTGCGTTGCGAGATGCACTTGCATCGTCAAAAACCTCGCATTCTATGAGAAATGATTCATCTCTCATTTTAAAAGACATCAGTTATGCACGACGTGCGACGTATGACGCAGTGCATAGTTGACAGTTACATTGCACGACGTATGACAACGCTGTCATATGTTTTGCAGTTCGCTCTGGCTCCTAATGTGGACGACCTATAGGGGCACGGACCCCAACAGGCCTGGCACCCCCCTCAGCACGTCCTGCCAACGTTGTTAACGTTACATAACCCGCGCAGGCTTCGACCACTTAACGGTGAGCGGCTCCCCGTCTGCATACAGAATGGTGAATCACTTCCGAAGTGAAGTTCATGAAGATCCTATGAAGATCACTTCATGAAGAAAGGGGCCAGTGCGATGGGAACCTCAGAAGATGAGTGATATCCCGAAAAGTCAATCCTGTGTGTACGCACGCCTGTGTACCGCCATGTCACATGGGCCATTTACACACATGAAAAAATCCTCGAAAATTTACGCGACCAAGTATGCACGTAGATGCGCCTGATCCGG
>KV908411.1:27500-35000 GCA_002005505.1 Botryococcus braunii
TTATGGTCGGCGATTACGTTTGTGAAGTATGTCACTCAATACATCCGTGGCCCCAGTGCGACCTCGATTGCCTCCGGACCAAAAAGAAACGTGCGCGTGCAGGCTAAAAACGACGGGGGCGGTGCGAGCCTTAGAACCAAGAGGTAACGCTCGACTGCTCTCAGCTCCTCCTGGGGCCTGCTGGTGATCATGCTGGCAGATATGGGTATGGGTGCCCCCCATGGGTACGGGTGTGGGGTTGGGTATGGGCATGCAAATTTGTACGGGTATGGGCTTGAGGGTGGGTGTGGATACGGGAATGGGTATGGGTGCGCATAGTGGTATGGGTATGGGGGTGGGAATGGGGAATGCGTATGGGTAAGAGCTGTGGTATGGGTATGGGTATGGGCATGGGTATGGGGATGGGTATGGGGGTGGGTATGGGTAATGGGGATGGGTATGGGGGTGCGTATGGGTATGGGTGTGGGAGTGGGGAATGCGTATGGGTAAGCCCTGTGGTATGGGTATGGGTATGGGTATGGCTATGGATATGGGTATGGCTATGGCTATGGGTATGGGTATGGGTATGGGGGTGGGTATGGGTATTGGTATGGCCATAGCTACAGGTAGGGATATGCATATGGTACGGGTATGAGTTTGGGTTTGGGGTGGCGTATCATTGGCGATGGGTATGGGAATGGGGATAAGTTTTGCTATGGCTATGTCCATGCTTATGCTTCTGACGTGCCGGGTGCGGCCGCGATTTGCCTATCTTGTGCTGGCATCAAGGTAAGGTTCCATGATGCTGGAAACTCCAATGAGGTTGGGATTTGTGTAGAGATTTGTTTAGAGATTTGTGCAGAGAATTTGGCGCAAATCCCTTCCTTCAAGTGTTAGCGTGCACGGGCGCGCGTGCGCACGTGCGCACACACACGATCGCGACTGTCCCGACTCGAAAGGAAGAAAGTTTTCGCTTGCAATCCACACAAATTGGAAATGCACACAACCTCGCGGGAGTTCCCACTCTTATTTCCAGTTTCCTGACTTGCCCTTGATTTTGCACAGGATCAAAGTCAGGGGGCTCACCGAGGACAGTGACATTGCAGTGCTGGCCAGGCAGATCGCCGCCAATTGCTCCATCCTCAAGGATTCTCACGTGCGCCTTTGTCCTTTCCAACATTCCCCCCAACTCTCTCGCCGGCTTCGACGTGTCCGCGTTTAGTGGGGCAAAGCGCCCGTATGCCTCGACACGGAACTCTTTGTGAGGGGTGAGAATGCATGTATGAATGAATGAATGGATGGATGGATGGATGGATGGATGGATGGATGGATGAGAGAATGAATGCATGAATGAATGAATGGATGGATGGACGGATGAGGGAATGAATGCATGAATGACTGAGGGCATCCACGTTTCCGATCTGGCAATCACGAGCCCGCTGACTCCACTGCTGATACGAGTGGCAAGTGCTCGCTCACGGTGCTCGCGTCAGGGTATGTGCCACGGAACACACAAGCGGCCCATACAAGCGGCAAGTGCGGATGCCCTCTGAAAATCATAAATTTATTCATTCCTGCATTGTCACCCTTTACACACTACCAGTCATGATAACAAACGCTGCGCTTTTTGAATGTAGCAACGCTGCGCTTTAAAAATGCGGCAACGCATGCGCTGTTAGAATGTAGCGACGCTGCCCTTCATAAATGTAACAATGCCGTGCTTTAAAATGTAGCAACGCCGTGCTTCAAGAATGTAACACACTATTTGTCATGATGGATTACACCCCACCATGAGGACTGGCTGGTGCCTGTCGGCCCAGCCCCTTTTTTTTTTTTTTTTTTTTTTTTTTTTTTTTTTTTTTTTTTTTTTTTTTTTTTTTTTTTTAGAATTGTACCCTCATTGTGAAGGAGTTAGAGCCGACTCTATCAAATGATGGGGCATATGCATGGCTATGTGGATGCGGTGGAGGAGTTCTTGTCTACTGTTACTGGTGATGGGTCAAAAGGATATGGGAGCCCACAGCTTGTGGTGAAGGGTCTGGTGACGATTCGAGCTGGTGTCCTACAAAAGCTCTACCCTTGCTTAAGGCATGCAGTTGGCACATTGTACAAAGCCCAGGAGTTGAGCTTTTGTACCGCTTCCAGAACAAGGGGGGTTGCTGGAGGTGTCGCAAGTGTACTGCTTCCAAAGCAAAGGCAGGGATATGTGCGTTGCTCCTGTGTCTATCATGTATTGGCTCCAAAGCTCGGACTGTGGCGGGAACGTTACTTTGTACTGCTTTTGTACCGCTTCAGTGCACGGGCGGGTGCGGGAGTGTTGCAGGTATCTGATCTGGAGCCCCTTCTGCGGCAACTTCAGGAGAGGGAAGCTGCCCCACATCTAGCACAACCTCCTGTGCAGGCCGCCGGACCCAACCCTGCGGCGGTGCGGCAGGGACTGCCAGCACCGGTACCGATTGCGGGAGGCGGTACAAACGAACTCTTTGGTGCCGACCTGATCCCCGCGAGCGTCCCATACGATGCAGATGAAGAGCTGCGGCCAGAAGCCCTCAAGCGCCTTACGGTGGGCCCCGCCTTTGAGCTTCTGGGGCTTCAGGCCAGTGGACAGTCTCAGCACAAGCACTGCCCACTGTGCCTGGTGTGCGACATGTGTAGGATTCTCCCTCCCCACCCACACACACACACACACACACACACGCGCGCGCGCGCAGGGACACGCGTGCACGCACGCACACACACACACACACACACACACACACACACACATACACACACACACACACACACGCACACACACACACACACACACACACACACACTCGCGCGCGCGCATGCACACAGACCTCTGGGGGAGGAGGAGAGGGGGGAGGGAGGGATGTGTGTGTGTGTGTGTGTGTGTGTGTGTGTGTGTGTGTGTGGAGAGAGAGAGAGAGAGAGAGAGAGAGAGAGAGAGAGAGAGAGAGAGAGAGAGAGAGAGAGAGCGAGAGAGAGAGAGGGAGAGGGAGAGAGAGAGAGAGAGAGAGAGAGAGAGAGAGAGAGAGAGAGAGAGAGAGAGAGAGAGAGAGAGAGAGAGAGAGAGAGAGAGAGAGAGAGAGAGAGAGAGAGAGAGAGAGAAGGGGGGGGGGGTAGGGAGGGGGGGCAGGGGATTGCACACCCCAAACACCCCCCCCCCCAAAGCACACACACTCCCCCCTCACACACACGCACAAAGTCCCCCCGCCCCCCGCGTCGCCACAACGCACTAACCCAAAGGCCACTTGATCCCAACCACCCACAACCGCTGCCCGGGGCAAGCCACCGAGAGAGATGACGGCCCCCACAGGACCTCCTAGGCGAGGCGGACGGGGCGAAGCGGGGGGCGGCGCTGCTCTGCATGAGCCGGGCGCTCACCCTCAGCCCGGCGGCGGCGGGGGCCGCCGTCGCTGCGCACCCCCCGCTGCTGGCCGCACTGGCCCGCACCGCTCACGAGGACGCCCGGCGGGAGCGGGGCGCCGCGGCCGCAGCAGTGGCCGCCTTTGCGGCACTGGGCAGGCATCCGGGCATCCGCCCCGCACTCTCGGAGCTGGGCCTGGGGCTCCTGGTGCTGGAGCTTGTGGCCTCTGAGCTGATGCAGGGGGCCCCCGGGGCGTCCCCAGACCGCCCGGTGCGCCGGCCCGACCCTGTTGGATGGAAGGCGGTTGTTGGACGAGACCGACAGCGTGCGCTAGTTGTTTGTCAGCTGCGCTGCGAAAAGGCAGGGGCGTGCGAGAGAGTGGGATGCGTGCGTGTGTGCGTGCGTGTGTGTGTGTGTGTCTGTGTGTGTGTGTGTGTGTGTGTGTGTGTGTGTGTGTGTGCGTGTGTGCGTGCGTGCGCGCGTGCGCGCACGCCTGCCCTACAGCCACAGCAGATGCGTTTGGAAACTTGCTATAATACAAAGTGGAGTAGGACCATGCCCACTTATCTCCCCCCCCCCCCCCAAAAAAAGAAAACTTTCTTTTGAAGAAGCGTTCTGAGGCCAGGAGTGCTCTGAGCTCCCCTGAAAACTACTTTTCAGAAGGGGTCCCTAAGTTCTTTGCAACCGGCCTCCCCCAGGGTACCGCAGGGAGGCCTGAGTCACGCGGGCGGGAGGGCTTCCTCAAGACACCTCCGCGGCCGCTCTCGGCTTCCGGAAGGCCCCTGTCGGCCTCCGGGTGGCCCAATTCCTCAGCTTTGTGGGCCAACAATCCTTCCCCAGAGGGCTTGGTTCCGTGGCAGCAGACATTTCTGAGCCCCGCCAGTCCCCCAGGAACCAGTGGTGGTACCCCTGGCCTCCCCAGTATCCCCGAAGGCGCAGCAGGACCGCGCAGGGATGCAGCGGAAGGTACCGGGGTGGGAGTGGAGCCCCAGGGTACCGGGGACCCTCCGTCGGGATCGGGCGGTGCTCGGCCGGTTTCTGCTTCTGGCTTCCAGGCTGCACAGCAACGGATACTGGATGACTGTACCGCACATCGTACCATCCTGTCCCATGGGCTCTCCCTGCTGGAAATGCTGGCTGATGACCCTCTCATCCAGCAGAAGATGCTGGCAAAGGTGGCGCACCATGACTATTGTACCTTCATGACTGTTGTCTGTGTCCCTTGTATGTGACTGCTGTCCCTATTGTATGCAAGTATTGTCGCTATTGCGTGAGCCTTCATGACTATTTTCTGTGATTATTGTGGCGTTTGTACGCGACTTCATGTCTATTGTATGTGTCTAATGTGACTATTGTACGTGATTTTAGGACCATTGTATGATTCTGCCGGGGCTGTTCTACATGACTTCGTGACTATTGATCTACATGACTGTTATGCGAGACCACGTGATCGCAGATTTCGACAAGTCGCACAACGTGGTCCGTTTCAAACGGATCGCAATGGCGCAAAACCCAGTTCTTTTGGTGCCTACGCGATCCTTCAACAAGGGTCACATGGCCTCCTGAAGCTTCTCTAGCAGCATTTGTTCAAATGGGTCGCATGTTGATTGTTTGAGACAAAATATAAAATATTAAATATAAAATATAAAATATATAAAATTGCCGGCAAAGGACATGGGTGTCATTATGAGTGTCTGAGACTTGTAAACTTTCCTGCAAATCGCCCTGCTGTCTGATTGGATGGGGTCGGCCGCAGCATGTGACGGCGGTTTTGGCCCTTGCGCTCGAGTACAAGGGCCTTCCGCAAATACAGGCACTAGCCCTGGGTTTCCTCCACAAACTGGTGGGGACCAGGGAGGGCCTGGCGGAGGCCGGTGAAGATGGCATTGTACCGCGGGCAGTCCACTTGTTTCTGTCACATGGAGCCCACGTGCCGGAATGGCCCCTGGGCACCGCTAGACCCGCCTCGGGCTCCGGGCGCTCCGCGGTTTCAGACCAGGCTGCGGAACCGGGGAGGGCCGTCGCGCAGGCGCGGGCGCCGGGATGCAGGCCTGATCAGGAAACCCCCTCGGGGCCTGAACAGGCCATGGCGGGAGCACTGCCGGGGTTGGACATTAAAGGCGCTGCCCTGCGGCTTTTGGATGCCCTTGCAGCTGATGGGCTGCTGCGCCACATCATGGTCATGGAGGCGCTGCTCCCGGGGGTGAACCCCGCCCACAAGTACTCGTGCTCTCGTGTTAGGGTTTTGGCGGAAGAATTAGCAGAGAGATTGCTGGTGTATTGAGTCCACCGTGTCCAAATTCCACACACTTTCCCCACCCCCTTCTCCCCCCCTTCTGTCTCTCTCTCTCTCTCTCACTCTCTCTCTCTCTCTCTCTCTCTCTCTCTCTCTCTCTCTCTCTCTCTCTCCCTCTCCCTTTCTCTGCTTCCCTTCCCACCCTCTCCCACCCCGCTGTGCTACTACCTCCCGCTTGCCCCCATCACTCTCTCGCTCTGTCACACGCGCGCGCACACACACACACACACACACACACACACACACACACACACACACACACCCACACCCACACATGCATGCGCACGCGGAGATGATGGGTGAGAGGATGGCACGGGACGGCCAGGAAAGTTCGAGAAGCAACAGAAGGAACCCGAATGACTGATAATGTGTGGGTGTGTGCTTCCGAGGCAGCTGTGCGCAAGCATGGAGGAGCCGGCGTACCTCCCGGGGTGTGTGCTGCTGCTGCAGCAGCTGGCGCAGGACGACACCCTCCTTCCCGAGCTGGCAGGTGCGAGCCTGATCAGGCTTCAGGGTTTCAGGGGCTGACCAGGTTTCAGGGTTTCAGGGTTTCAGGGTTTCAGGGCCTGACCAGGTTTCAGGGTTTGTTATTTTTCCTAGTTGGATCTGTTCTGTTTGAACGGAGTGGAGGTTTTGGGGGTGGCAGGTACTGGGTTGGTGGGGAAGGTGGTGGAGCTGCTGAGGCGCTCGGAAGGGCCCGGGGCGGTGGAGGGCCTCATGTATGTGCTGGCTCCTCTGCTGTGCTGCCCTGAGACACTCGAGGTCGCTCCCCCTCCGTTTCACTTGAGGTCGCTCTCCCTCCTTTGCATACGAGGTCGCTCCCCATCCTTTGCACTCGAGGTCGCTCCCCATCCTTTGCACTCGAGGTCACCCCCCCATGGTGCTTTGGGAAAATTTTTACTTGAGGACCAGGTATAGCCCGTTGTAGCATATACGTGTATGTTAATTACCAGAGCTGAGGGGGATAGGATGGCGGGAAGCACAGGAAGCACGTGTGGGTGTGGATTGACCACCTGAACACATTCCGGGAAAGGGGAGTGGGCGAGAACGGAGAAGAATGGCGGCAAAGGGTGGGGGTGCACGGGTGCAACAGAGGGCTTCGTTGGCACCGTGGGGGGACTCTGGGCGAGGGTAGGAAGAAGAGACTGGACTGGAATTTATTTTGGGGGGGGGGGGGAGGGGGGGGCCGGGGGGGGCTGGAGGGTGGGACTGCGATGACTTAGCGTATAAGTGTCACACATGACACGTTTTGTTGGTACTCCTTCGAACAACATGGGAGAAGAGAAACTGTGGATTAGCCCGAAAAAGAAGGTTATTGAGTACTAATGTACAAAAGTACAGTTAATGGCGACTAAAACAAATACAAACTACTTGATGAGTTGGATTATACGGTGGTACGGTAGATGACTACTACAATAATTCCAAATCAGTTCAGGATGTAAGGATACTCGCAAGTGGATCGAGTACACATGAAAGAGAGCAAACACAATCCGTTGAGGAGGCTTGAATTTTGAAGTTTACTAATGCAGTTGATTCTGTTTGTCTTGCTTTTACAGGAGCTTTTCCAGGCTGGCTTCCTGGGGATTGTGTTGACGCATGCAATGGAGAGAAATGATGAAAGAGCCATGTATTTGGCGCGTTTGGCGGTGGAGCAATGCCCTCCTCGCTCCCTCTCTGTATTTCGTGAATATCTCTCCACGCTAGTTTCTCTCGCTACGGTGGGAATCCCGCACCCCCTCTCCACCTGCACTCCGCTCCCTCTCTCCCTCCCTGCCCCCCCCCCCCTCTCTATCGCGCGCTCTCTCTCTCTCTCTCTCTCTCTCTCTCTCTCTCTCTCTCTCTCTCTCTCTCT
>KV908411.1:40000-67500 GCA_002005505.1 Botryococcus braunii
CTTTTGCTCCTGAGTAAGCAGGTGCGGATGATCCAAGAGAGGGACTGCATGGCTAGGGAAGATCCTTGTGACGCTTATAAAGGGCTGTATCATCATACTCATATGAGTATGATCGTACAGCCATTTGTATTATTAAGGGATCTACTATCATACTCAAATGAGTATGATTATACAGCCCTTTATAATCTTGAGCTAATGAGGGTCCACACACACACACACACACACACACACACACACACACACACACACACACACACACATTCACACACACACACACACACACACACACACCACACAAATGTGTGTGTGTGTGTGTGTGTGTGCGTGTGTGTGTGTGTGTGTGTGTGTGTGTGTGTGTGTGTGTGTGTGTGTATGTGTTCCTGCCCCCCATACATATCTTGGGCAAAAGGGCACATCCCCCCCCCCCCCCATCCCCCCATTGCCCTCACCTCATGATCATTCACAGTGTAGACGGCATAGGATCCCCCGTAATGAGAGCATATGTGCGTGGTACTAGGTGTTCGTTAGGGATGGTGGGAGATGAGTTTCATTTCTTGTTCATTTGCCCATTATTAGAACATATTCGATATCAATTTAACCTTTTTTTCCACCCGTGACTGCGGTCACTTACTCGCTTCATGTGGCAGCACGACGGTGAAGGGGTTGCAAGGTTTGTGGTTATCGCTTAATAGGCCTACACAAATGCTTTAGGAACATCCAACTCTTAGTAGTGGATCTAGATTTTAGACAATATTGATTTATTTTAGACAATGTAATTAATTGTATATACCGTCATCTCTTCAGCCATAATGTCTGGTCCTGGATCTAGTTTTCCTTCCTTCCGTCCGTCGCTTTTGGGAAATTCGCAAAATTTAAGTGATTCGCGGCTTACCGACCAGCGTGGAGATCGGACCCTTTGCAATTATGAAAACAAACCGTGACGCCGTCACTGACAATCGAGGAGGCTAAACATGTGCATGGGGACTGCGAAGGCACATGTGCATGCTTCAGTCACATGCCGAGTCTTCAGCCACGTGTGCAGCCCTCACAGTGTCACCTGTAGTCCTACAGTCACATGGCCAGTCCTCGAACTCACATGCGCGGTCCTCACAATCACACGTGCAGTACTCACAGTCACATGGCCAGTCCTCATAGCCATATGCGCGGTCCTCACCCACACATGTGCAGTCCTCAGTCCCATGTGCAGTCCTCACAGTCTCACGTGCAGTCATTACAGTCACATGGCCAGTCCTCACAGTCACATGTGCAATCTTCGCAGTCACATATGCAGGTCACACAGTCACGTGTGCAGTCCTAGGAGCATTCAATTAGATGTCTAATCTTCACCGTCACGTATACAATCTTCACCGTCACATGGGTAATCTTCGCCGTCGCATGTGTTATCTTCACCGTCACATGTGCAACCCTTACAATCCCATGGCCAGCCCTCACAAGCTCACGTGCAGTCCTTACAGTCACATGGCCAATCCTCACAGTCACATGTGCAGTCCTCACTGTCACATGACCTGACCTCACTGCCACATGACCTGACCTCACTGTCACATGACCTGACCTCACTGTCACATGACCTGACCTCACTGTCACATGACCTGACATCACTGTCACATGACCTGACATCACTGTCACATGACCTGACCTCACTGTCACATGCCCAGTCATGGCAATCAATGTCCACTCTCCACTTTCACACTCACTGTCACATGACCTGACCTCACAGGTACACAGAGCCTGCTTTCTATATTGCAACACACTTTGACGACACTCTTCCTCCTCAACCCATCATTCCAAGCCTCAGATGGGCCTCAATCCCACCTCACTCAAGGGCTTTCCTCCTTCCTACCCAAAATGATAAAAACCTCCCGCGGAAAGAACACAACACAACACACACACACACACACACACACACACACACACACACACACACACACACACACACGCGCGCGCGCGCGCATGCCAAACCGCCTAAATTTTGCGGTCAGATGCGGCCAAAGCCTTCTTCACGCAGGAGATCTTGCGGAGCACGTTTTCGCATTCTCATATTCACCTACTCTCATCCCCACATGCGCAGGCACTTAATCCTCACAACCGCAGGCACTTGAAGTCGGTGCATGCCTTTGCATCCTTGCATGCGCATCCATGTTTGCATCGTCACATGTGCAGGCACTTAACCTCACATGCGCAGGCACTTGTCCTCACATGCGCAGGCACTCATTCTCACATGCGCAGGCACTCAAGCTCACAGGCGCAGGCCCTTCAGTCAGTCCGTTCCCCGAGGGAACGTGGCCCTTGCAGCCAACAGATCGTACTTCCAAATGGCGCAAAAAGTAGGTATCTCTTTCCTGAAAGGAGAAGAACAAATCTGCCTTTTAAAACTGTGTGCCACCTATCGCAACGGAGCACCCTTCCAACTCAGAGTGGCGCCATGTTGTCGCCGTGCCGTACTCTCCAAACACAAGATGGCCGTATTCTCCAAACACAAGATGGCGGAATGCTGTCGCATTGCCGCATCCTCCAAGCTCAGAATGGCGCAGCAGCGGAGAGGCACGGCACGCGTACATTCTACGCAGGCTCTCCAGGTATTGCATCTTTGTAGCGTCGAGGCCCCCCGGAGTCAGCAAATCTGCATCCCTTACTAATCTGCATCCCTTACCAATCTGCATCCCTTACTAATATGCATCCTGTACTAATCTGCATTCCGCACCAGTCTGCCTTCCTTACTGATCTGCGTCCCTTACTAGTACGCAGGCGTTCCGCTTCCTGCACCGTAAGCTGTAGAACGACACCGAAGCCGGCGAGACGACGTCCGCAACTTTCACCGTCATTTGTTTTGTGCGCCCGCACTTGATGTTGCCGCACCCTGCTGTGTAGCAATCCCACTGTCATTGCTTCCTTGCCTTCTCCTCGGGTGTCGCACCCTGTGTCTCTGTAACGCTTTTCTTGAACAGGAAACATCTTCCCGGAAACTTCCGATGATGGTTTCCTGGGTCACGCCATTCATTCCCGAATAGAGCCTGCTGCCATGTTGCTGCGCCGCGGCCGTCAAGCTGCGAGATGCTGGGAAGGCAGACCGACTCGAAGCAACCAGCAAACCTGCCGCCTTTAAATGTCAAATTTTGAAGTTCAAATGCTGCGCATGCGCTTGCCGAGACGCGTGTTCAGAGAGCGAGCAGACACAGCAGCGTGCCAAACTGCCAAACTGCCTCTTGGCGCAGACGGGTACAGCAACCACCAAATCTCCCTGTTATACTTCTGCGCAGCTCTTCTTGTACGGCATCCTCCAAGCGCAAACAGGAACAGCAACCAACCAAATCCACGTGCTGTGCTCTTGCGAATGCACTGCACATGCCGCAGCTACCATGAGCAGACATCCAGCTGTCCACATGTTGGTCCAGTGCAGATGCAATGAAATCCTCTGCAGATGTAGACATTGATGTATCCCTGTTGGAACAATTGGCATTACACTCCAAGTTGGAGTAAATTTAGGGTGAATCCGTCTTTGGTACGTCTTGCAGGCATTTCAAAGCCCACAGTGACGAGTGTTTTCACGCATACCATGAAGACGAATAGGGCAAAAACAGTCTTCAAGACTGCCTGGCTTTCATTAAATCACTCGCTCGCTCACCTCCAGGACTGCATTTTACTCCTCCAGGAAATAGTGCGGAGGCAGATCCGGCAATATGTTCTCCCAGGGCAGGTCGAAAGAAGCCAAGAAGTCAACCATTTCTGCCTTTCTCTTAATTTTGGTGTAGCCCGGCAGCTGATACTCCCGACAAATCTTTGTTAAATCCGCAACCTGGAACCCCGCCCCGCCCCGCCCCGAGCTGTGTCTTCATGGAGGCTGATTAAGCGGCTGGCTCGGCACAGCCGTTTACATTATTGCGTGTGGGTCACCGTTTGTAAATGATAAGACCCTGGGAATCTCCAAGATAACAGAAAAGCCACCAAGGGGTTCCAACATCAATTAGAAAAAAGGGGGGAGGAAAAGGGGAAAAAGGAGTGAACGCACGCACGCACGCACGCACGCACACACACGCGCGCGCGCGCGCACATAACAAACCAAAATACAAAAAGGTCCAGGTTAATAGCGATGCCCCTGTTGGACTCCAAGGTAGCATGAAAACCCCTGTAGGGTTCAGAGACACACACAAAAGCCCCTGTGGGGTAAAAGGCTAAGAGAAAAGCCCCTGTAGGGTAGGGTTCAGAGGGACACACAAAAGCCCCTGTGGGGTAAAAGGCTAATAGAGAAGCCCCTGTAGGGTTTCAGGGTTAAAAAAAGGAAGTCCCTGTAGGGTACAATGGTAACAGAAAAGCCCCTGTGGGGTTTCAGGGTACCATAAAAGCCTCTGCGGGGTACCAGGCTAATATGAAGCCCCGGTGAGGTCCCAGTGTAGGTTGTGACTGGAGTGCTGGGCTGTTCATTCTATATGATGAGAAGTACAAGGCAGTAGCACCGGCTATTACATATGATGAGGGTACGAGGCAGTAGCACCCGCTATAATACATGATGAGGGTACAAGGCAGTAGCACCCGTTTATTATGTATGATGAGGGTACAAGGCAGTAGCACCCGTCTATTATATATGATGAGAAGTACAAGGCAGTAGCACCCGTCTATTATATATGATGAGGGTACAAGGCAGTAGCACCCGTTTATTATATATGATGAGAAGTACAAGGCAGTAACACCCGTTTATTATATATGATGAGAAGTACAAGGCACTATCACTCGAGCACCTTCTCCAAAAAATCTTAAGGCGTACACCGTGCAAGTGCAAGGAGTGTGCCAATATACATGTGCATGCATGAATGGTTTTGGAGATTGGATGAGATGAGAAAAGGGGGAGCAGGACAGAAACAGAAAGCTGTAATCCACAAGGACATTTGAGGCTTCAGCTGAACACCGGGGTCTCCCACAGACTGCAAGTGGATGATGCGAATATCAGAAAAAAGGGACGGCATGTGCGTGCATGTGCACGCTCGCAACTGTGGGGCGTGACTGTATGCGCATGCATGCGGGTGCGTGCGTGCGTGCCTGTGTGTGTGTGTGTGTGTGTGTGTGTGTGTGTGTGTGTGTGTGTGTGTGTGTGTGTGTGTGTGTGTGTGTGTGTGTGTGTGTGTGTGCGCGCGCGGCGCGCGTGCGGGCGTGCGTGCGTGTGTGTGTGTGTGGGGGGGGAGGGGGGCGAATGTGGGGGTCGGGAAACCGGGGGTAAACTAATGTGGATGTTACTGATGGCATCCCATAAACCCAAGTGGCTACGATTTGCACCCAGACTGCCCCCACTAGCTTTGGCTGCATCCTCAGCCAATTCTTATTCTATATTCTTTATACTATATTAAGAAGTACTGTAAGACACTAGTATGAAACTCAGAGCGGGAGACGCACATTCCGATTCTCCAAGCGGTCGGCGATTATGCCATACTTCACAGGGTTCGCAAATCGCCAACGAGGGCCCAGAGACAGGACCTTCGACTCATTAATTAGGTAAGGAGCATCCGACCCCAAACTTTTGGGAGGCCTGCCTTTCTTGCCTTTTCCCTTGGCCTGCCCCACGGGGGCTCCAATTTCCTGACTGTGGGTTGGCTCCACTTGGCCCTCCTCCGCAGCCAGAATGGCGGATTCTTCGCGATCCCTAGTCTTTTTCCTTCCGCGCTTTTTTCCAGCCACTTCTCCCTCCGCAGGTGCGCTACCTGCACCGCTGCCTCCCCCTCAGTGCTATTCCACACTCCCAGAGCTCATTTTTTTGCATTGAATTGCATTGCATTACGTTGCTTTGCAGTGCATTGCATTGCAATGCATTGCATTGCTCTTGCATTGCTTTGCATTGCATTGCTCTTGCATTGCATTGCATTGCATTGCTCTTGCACTGCTCTTACATTGCATGGCATTGCGTTTGCATTGCTAACTCCCCACTAGGTCCGGTATCGACTCCAGGACTCGCAGTTGCATGCCCTTCCGCCGCCTACAATGTCCCGCACTGCCAGATCCGATGCTCATCAGATCATGCGCTTGAAAATGAGGCCAGCGGGCCAATACTTCTGATGTTCTTTCCCCTCCCCAGCTTCCGCTTCCCCTCAGTGCGGCAGCTGTGCAGCCCCTGAAGAACAGCAGCCTCGTCCAATTTTTGCACAGACTAGGTTTTATACAGCTATCCAATTTGAGAAAAGGTTTTCGGGACGTAAAGCCAGCCAACACAGCAGCCTCTGTCCTGGTCTCTTTGGAGCAAGACGGATCAACGAATGCAGCCTTTGCGGTGCTGCCATGCTGCTTTCTCCGCATGTGCCGGGTCATGCATGCTCCCTATTTTTTTTCTTCTTTTTTTCAATTTTTTCCCTTTTTCCCTTTTTTTTTTTTTTTTTTTTTTTTTTTTTTTTTTTTTTTTTGAAGGCAGATCAACGCATGCATCCTATTCTTCCGAGGCTGAAGAACAGCAGGCTTGCCCAACTATCGCACAGAACAGCAGCCTCTGTCCTGGTCTCTTTGGAGCAAAAGGCAGATCAACGAATGCATCCCATTCTTGCCAGGCATATGTACCGGCACACATCGTCGAAGACCTCTCTGAACCTGGGGCTGAAGTTTTCGCAAATGTGCATGGAAAGACACGCATTCGCTGGGAGAGGGGACTGATCCCACCCGAATGTTGACGCACAGGGCCCATATTTTCCAACCACCTGCGTCATTGCTCCTCTCCCACACCCCCTAGTTGTTCTAATGGTACATCTCTCCTCTCCCACCTCCCTATTTGTTCTAATGGTATAAGTCGTGGTGCTGATATCTGGTCCTTCCCCTCCGCCCCCCCCCCCCCCAAAAAAAAAGGATCCCCCCCCACCCCTTTCCTTCCTTCGCAAGGCTCCTCTCCTTTTGCATATCTTCCCTCACATCAGCACCAACTCTTCGTGTCCAACTGCTACCTCTTCCACCCCCTTTTCTTCTGCTTCCATTTCCACGTCATCTCGTTGTTTCCCCTATTTCTAGTAACCTCCTTTGTTGATCTGTTCTTCCTCCCTCAACCTCCTTTTAAATATCATTTTTCCTCCTCCTACACGTTCCTGCTCTTTACATCAGTGCCCCGCTCCCTGCTTCCTGAGCCCCTACTCTGGAATCCCCTGCTGCCCTTATCTTTCCCCAACAAATGTAGGCATGTGCCGGGTCAGGCACACTTTACACTAATGCTAAAACTAGGCCATGTAGCGTACCATTGGATGCGCTTCCAGTCGGTGCAGCTTTCAACGTCCTCGCATTCTTTCTCCGGGATCTTGCTACTGGCGAAGGACTGCCATTTGCATTGTCTGTGTTCATCATTGGTGCTGAGTCTGGCTGCTGAGCTTTCTCTTGGACAGCTTCCAAAAGGTGCCCTGGCTCGCGATGAGAAGGCTCCTCGCCAGGCTGACCTTCCTCTGTGACTGTGGCGGTCCTGACAGAGTGGTGTTCTTGAGGCTTGGATGCCTCAGGAGACTGCAGTATGTGCGTGGAGGAGGAGGAACTTCCCTGCACTGGAGCCTGAGTGTGTTCGGGCAATCTATGCCCCAGTGCTGGATCTTTCCCCTCCAGGCCATTGAATTTCAAAGTGTGACCTTCGACCGTGTCCATGTTATTCTGCTCTCTTGGTGACAGCCTCCCTTGTTCCGCCTCCGCTTCTTCCTTGGTGCCAAATACGAAAAGGGTGCTCCCGTCATCTCTCCCTGAACAGAAAGACGGATAAATTGACACTAAATGAGTAAATAAATGAACGTGCTTAGCGTGACAAGGGGTATTACTCCTTGAATCCACCGCACATAGCCTTGATCAACATGACTGGATCCGTTCTCACGGGTTGTAGACAAACGCACTGCATGCTTCCTACCTTCCGTCCTTACAAACTCCAAATTTCCGCCAGTTTCGCTAGCTCTCACCCGTAGAGATTGCTGAGAGATAGGGGAGCATGTACGGCATGACTTGCGCAGCGGGAGTTGCCACAAAATTTTTGAAGACCCAGCAGCACTGGGCAAATAAGTATGAAAAGACTGCATTCTGAGTTCAGGTTATTCCACCCTTTACTTGGAACTTGCTAGTGCCGTAGTCCATGCATGGCCATGTTGGAACAGATGAGTCGGAACTACCTGGACGGTTTCAACGATCCGGAGAGTGGATCATCCAGGCCTGTTGGATGTCCTAATCCGAACCTCGGGTTCCGAATGCCAGCCTGGACAGACGTCAATTATTATTATTATTATTATTATTATTATTATTATTATTATTATTATTATTATTATTATTATTATTATTATTATTATTATTGTTGTTGTTGTTGTTGTTGTTGTTGTTGTTGTTGTTGTTGTTGTTGTTGTTGTTGTTGTTATTGTTATTATTGTTCTTACTATTATTCTTATTATTCTTATTCTTATTCTTATTCTTCTTATTCTTATTCTTATTCTTCTTCTTCTTATTATTATCATTATTATTTTTATTTTTGTTTTTATTTTTACTATTGTCATTATTTTTATCATTGCCATTGTTATCATTATTATTGGCATTTCTATTATTCTTAATCGTATTAATTTTTGTATTGTTACTATTATTGTTTGAATTCTACATGGGAATATGTAATTTCTGCACTTACGGCCATTCGGATGTCGATACGTGACTATTCGGGCATCAAGGGCCCGGGACTGATATATTTAAAATCACGAGTGAAGCCTATCCTAACCGCACACCATAAATCCATCATGCAGGGCTTCCGCACGGGGTTTTCCACCTTGCATCAGATCTTCGCGGTTCAGCATGCTGCGCACTTCATGCGCACTTCATTGACCTCGCTACGCCAGAGCACCCCTTACTTTTATGCTCTTTGGATTTGAGTAAAATCACTCAAATAATAACTTTAAAGCTTATGATCGGGTTTCTCGCCCCTTCTTTGGGAGGCATTATATAATGCCTGAGATATATCTCAGGGGGGTGTACCAGCCCAATTCTGGCTGCTGTGAAATCCTTGCATGAAGATGCCCAAGTTACGTTTATGTGTAGCTACGTAGCCTAGTAGCCTAGTACCTAGTACCTATGTAGTAGCCTATAGGGGGTATACCTAGTAGCCTAGTACCTAGTACCTGTGTAGTAGCCTATAGGGGGTACGTCCGTGGCGCTCGTGAAGCCTCGGGTCGGTATTCTAAAGGGTCCCCGGGGCCCTATTAGTCCTACTATTCAGGGCTATGCTGATGCATCATATGACTACAAACTTCTGGCCAAGTCCCAGGAGGAGTTCCAGGATATCCTGGAACTCCTCCTGGGACTTGGCCAGAAGTTTGTAGTCAGTGATCGATCACCTTAAGGCTTCTCCCCGCTGCTTCGGAGTGGTGCCAGTCCTCGCGCATGCGGCTGAATGTCCCCTAGTCGCATGCCATGGTCTCCCCCCTCCCCACACCTTCGAAGCAGGCCACCGTCCCGTTACGTATGACGGTCAACCCCTGCCTCAGGTGACCCAGGCTCGTCATTTAGGTGTCATGCTTTCTACGACTTCAGGTATTGGGGCCACCTCTGGCCACTTACGTGGCAAGATGTGGGGTTCCTGGTCTACTACTTTCACGCGCTATGATAAATCTTAAATGCGCCACTTCTACTGGTCTTTGTTTGCTTCTTCTCTTGGCGTGTGTGGTTCCTGATTTTTCGTATGGGTGTGAGATATGGAGTCTCCCGGTGTTTTCCCCCTCCTCCACTCGGCCCTCTGCCAACCCTTTAGAAAAGGATTTTCTTACTGTGATACGGATCGATCCTTGGGGTTCGTCAGACGGTCCACACCGATGTGCTCCTTGCCGAGGTCGGCATTTGGCCCCTTAAGCATATTTGGTTTAAGCGTGTGGTCACCTTTTGGAGCTCTCTGGTGGATCTCCCCGCAGACCACTTGTATGCCCGCATTCAAGAGGGACTCTTGCTCCTACGGTGTTACGGCTCAGACTCCGTCCCGGGCGGCTTCTTTTATGTCCGCCCTTCGACGCTTAGGGTACCCCTATGAGGTTGATTGTCAGCAACCACATCCCGTTAATATGGATACCTTTTTAGCCCTCGTTCGGCAGGCTAATACCCTCGATGTGCCTTCCCTCCATGTTTCCCCTCGCTTAGCCCCTACTGATCCCCAGCTATGTACTTACGTGCGGTGGTTTGCGCACGCCCTACTAAGGCTCAGCGCTCCCACATTTTTTTATCTCTCTCTCTTGATGTTTCCAAGGCTCTTTCTCAGGTTTCGTCTTGGTGTTCATGGGCTTCCCATTGATATGGGCCGCCGGCAGCGGCTTCCGCGTCTTGAGCGAATGTGTGATATGTGTGTTTCCGCTAAGGGTGATGGACACCACTTTGTTTTTCACTGTCCCGCTCTTACCCCGGTGCGAGACAGTTACCCCCAGGTGTTTGCTAGTCCATCTAAGTCTCTTCGGCACTTCATTTGGCACGCTGACTTGCGTGCGGTTGTATCCTTCATCTCGGATGCATTCCAGGCTCGTGTAGACTTTCGCCGGTTGTGGTGACTTGGCCGCAGCCACGTCTGTGGCTGCCCCTCCCCCTTTCTCTTCCCCTTTCCCCCGTTTCGTTTCCGCCGCTGTGTGTCTATAGAAATAAAGAAAAACGGGCCACACAAGGTAGCCAAACAAAGACTAGCTAGTCTTTGCTTGGCTACCGTGTGTGGCCCGTTTTTCTTTATTTCGGTTAGCGCGTGTGTTGTGGACATCTCATCATGCCCTCGTGGCTGGACAGATGTAAGTTGATCTTCCTTTTACAAGAGTGGGGCAAAGAAGACCAGCCCAATGTTCGGAGACCCAAACCCAAAATGTTTCAAGCTATGAGTCACACCCGGCGAGCTGCCACGGTACCCGCGTTGTACTGTACAACTTGTACATCGTCAATGCGATCTCGAGTCGCTGAGTCAACAATGTTAAAGGCATAGGAAGGTTATAAAACAAGGTCGAAGGAAAAGGGGGAGACAAGAACAAATATTTCATCCAAGTTGAGGCACAAAAGTTTTAAAGGTTAGAGAAGCCGGCAGTAGGATAAAGGTATTGTCGTCTGGTTAGTGGATCCAGCCACTTGCAGTTTACAGCACAAGGGAAAGGGCAACTCTGACGTGCCCTAGTCACAATTATTGTGGAGATTTCAGCGCCCACACACTGTGGACTTTGGCCAGTGGGCCAAGAATAGCTGAGGTCCCGAGTCAAGCATAAGACGCAGCTGGTAGAGTACGCCGACGAGGAGACTCACAGCACTCGTTAGCAATCGGGGGTTTTTGCTGCTTTGGTTGTCCTGCCGTAGATTGGGTATTTGAGAAGGCACAAGGTCTAGCACGGTTGGACAATCTGCGAGGCATTCACAAAATCGACCATGAACGTTGCCGGCAGAATAGTATTATACTTTGCGGGTACGTTGTTGTCACAATCTTCAAGCATGCAAAGCGATGATCGTGAAGCTGAATGATTGATGGGTTCACAAGGGAACCTTTCGTTGGTGCAGGTATTTTCATTGCTGTTGCGAGGGAGACGCCAACCGTCGTAACACTGGGGCCTAAACACGCTGGTCTTGGATCGTGCGCGTTCGACTCAAATTTTAATGTGTATTGTACTGAAACACACGGTCACTGCATCTGGAAAACATCAATTTCCACAGGTACTAGCGCAAACACAAGTCTGGGGGCTAGATTGGCACAGCTCTCGGGATAGGGGCCCTCGATTAACAACGCTGTACTTTTCTGGGGCATCTATGTACAGGTGAAGAAATAGAGTTCGCGGGAACCTGCAACAAACCTGGGTATGCAGATGGCCCCGGGACAGATGCGTTGTTCACATCACCAATGGGCATTTGTGTAACCCCAGAAAATTACGTTATTGTGTCAGACTCAGGGAATGCGTGCATACGCCGGATATCTCCAGAAGGCAAGCCACCCTCTGTATCATGCATCTTGACAGGCATGCGGACGTCACATAAGTATGTTAAAACTGAGGGTGTGACTGTGTATGTGTGTGTGTGTGTGTGTGTGTGTGTGTGTGTGTGTGTGTGTGTGTGTGTGTGTGTGTGTGTGTGTGTGTGTGTGTGTGAGAGAGAGAGAGAGAGAGAGAGAGAGAGAGAGAGAGAGAGAGAGAGAGAGAGAGAGAGAGAGAGAGAGAGAGAGAGAGAGAGAGATAGAGTGTGTGTGTGTGTGTGTGAGAGAGAGAGAGAGAGAGAGAGAGAGAGAGAGAGAGAGAGAGAGAGAGAGAGAGAGAGAGAGAGAGAGAGAGAGAGAGAGAGAGAGAGAGAGAGAAGGGGGGGGGGAGAGAGAGAGGGGGGGGGGAGAGCAGAGAAGAGAGAGGAGAGGAGGGAGGGGTGCCCGGAGCGGGAGTTGAATGCATACACGCTGGAAAGTGAAAGGACTTCCGAATGGTCACTTGCTCTGATGGAGGCCTTATTATGTGTGGGAGGGTAGGCTGTCCCTCTCCCAAAAAGGAAGGGCTGTGCATCTGAAACCTAAAATCATCCAAGCAGAATAATGGAATCTATCAGGCCTCCACCAGAAGGCACAAGGGCTGTCAAATGTCTGGAAAGAGAGCTCCCTGTGACTGTGTCTACGACCTTCTGAGCATTTGCCATGGAAGGCCCTCCCAAAGTGAGAAGCAAAAGACAGCATGTGACTTGCTTGTTATCGGCTCAATAATTATATTTCAAATTTTAAAACGCCGAGACCCGGATAACATATCGGGATGTGGCTTTCACAGGAGTGGTGGAGACATTCGCGGGTGCATGCGGTGATCCCGGACAGAAGGATGGACCTGTTGACGAGGCTCGATTCAACCAAGGCCTCAAGGAAGTCGCATGTCTGCCCAACTGCTCAGTTGTAGTTGATGATGGTACAGCACACAAGCTGCGCCTTATCAATGTACCGGGCGGCTGTCACGCTAATGCCGCCCCCCGGTCCCACCGCTGGGGTGAGTTCCCCGATAACTGCATATGTCTGGGGGTATTGCTGTTTCATGTACTGCTATTTCATGTGCTACTCTGTCATTTACTACTAATTCAGGTACTGCTGTTCCATGTCTTGCTAATTCATGTAGCAGTATTTCCAATGTCACATGCGTGTGTGGTGTATCGTACTGCGGAAGTGGGAAGCGCCATTGCTTCTTAGAAAGCGGGACACATTATATACATTTTGGCATTGCCTATAGGCTTGCTGATAGCTATCAGCAAGTCGGTGCTGGAATAGCTGGAATCCCTCAGCTTTCCACTGCTGAAATTGTGGCTTGATTCAATTCTGTGCCCTCCACGGTTTGTTCACTATGCTGGTGGATGTGTGCTTGTCGTTCAGTTGTCCCCCGCCCCGCCCGCCCTTCTCTCTCTCTCTCTCTCTCTCTCTCTCTCTCTCTCTCTCTCTCTCTCTCTCTCTCTCTCTCTCTCTCTCTCTCTCTCTCTCTCTCTCTCTCTCTCTCTCTCTCTCTCTCTCTCTCTCTCTTCCCCCCTTCCCTCCCTCCCTCCCCCCTCCCCCTTCTGTGTGTGTATGTGCGTGTGCCTGTGTGTGTGTGTGTGTGTGTGTGTGTGTGTGTGTGTGTGTGTGTGTGTGTGTGTGTGTGTGCGCGCGCGCCCCCGCTGGGGTGGAGTTTAAAAAAATGTGGAAGGAGGGATGAGGGGGGGGGGGTGCGTCAACTTTTTCCTCTGCTCCAATGTCCATGTGCATATGCCGCACCATCCCCCGGGGCCGGGGTACTTTTTTGGAGTGTTTGTTTCTTACTTGGCACTGGATTGCTTTTCATAGTGCTAAATGAAAAGAGTGCTGGGGGAAATGCAGTGCTCTGGGCTGTTGGAGGCTGGGTCCTGTCAGGCTCTCTTGTCAGCGTGGCTCTGTGGGCTGCTTACAGTGTCTGGTTGACCAGAAGCAAATTGCGGGATGGATTAAATGCTGTCGTCGAGAGGCAGCCAATCATGGTTTGACCTCCTCTAACCACTCTGTGACTACTGGAACACTCATCCCCCCCCCCTTGTTTTTTCCCCTTCTTAATTTTTTATTGTTTATTGTGTTTGTTTTTTTTTTTTTTTTTTTTTTTTTTTTTGGAGCAGTTTGGGACTTGTTTCTGGACATGCGAAAGGCGGAAGGGACCATTCTATGACGAGTTTAAGAACATTTTCTTAAAACAGGCGGAAGGAAAAGAAATTAAAGTGGGGGTACATATGTGATGAGCAGCTTGCTAATTTCATTTTTTTTATTCTTTTATTTTTTTACTTTTGGTGAGGACTTCAAACAGTCTCCTAAACTTTTTGATGATAAGCGTGCATGTTCAGCATTTCATGACCTCTTCATGAACAGGCCGAAGAAAGAAGGGTGCATTTTATGGGCCCAGACTATCACGAGGGGTCCATATCACCTCGCACGCCCCAACCCTCCCCCTGCAGCTACCGAGAAGCTTCAGAGCACGGGGCATCGGACGTCGCCTCATGCCTTCAGGCCCTGGAACAGCTGCAGGCCGCCAATCAGCATGGCCAGAGGTGTGTTTTCGCTTTTTTTCCGAACATTTGCCCAAGTGCTTGTTGTTTTGCTGAGTGAACAGGTGGGAAATAGGCCAAGGACAAAAGGGGGAAATTGAGTTGCTTTACCAGTTGGCGACACGGTGCTGAACCCGTTTGCTTAAGCACTTGTGAGGCTGAAGCGCTTTCGTCCCTTCCTTCCCCCCCCCCCTTTTTCCCCCTCTCCCCCCCCCTCCCTCCCTCCCCTCTTCCCCAGCCGCTCTCCCTCCTCCCCTCCCTCCCTCCCTTGCTCCCTCCTTCGCCTTTTTTCTATCTGGTTGATGTACGATGGGGGCGACGCAACGCGTACCGCTCGCCATTGCCGCAAAGATTGGAATTTCTCGAATGCCGTCCGTCCCCTGTCTCCCAAAGCTGTTCCCTGACGACACCTGTGCACACGACCCCGCTTGTGTAGCGTACGCCGGTGTCCTTCTCGAACAATATCGTAACTAATTTGGAAGCAAGGGTCAAGTGCGCTATTACAACAGTCTTGGGAGAAAGGGGACGGACGGGATTCGGGAAATTCCAATCTCTGCTACTTCCATTGAAGCAGCGGTGAATTGTGCGCCGCCCCGTGACGCAATGAACATGCTGAAAATGGTGTGACCCAACTAAAACCACTAGGATTCTTGGTAGTCACATATTGCCGTTTGCACATACATTTTTCAATACCATCTGTCACGCGTGTCAGGCTGATGACCGCTATCTGCCACGCGTGTCAGGCTGATCCCCCCCGCCCCCCCTCCTTTCTGCCACGTGTGTTAGGCTATTTCCCCCCTATCTGCCACGTGTGTTGGGCTGATTCAACCCTATCTGCCACGTGTGTTAGGCTGATTTCCCCCTCTCTACCAGGCCTTTCAGTCTGATTTCCCCTGGCTGCTATTGCAGGGAGGACGAACTCATCCACTTCAGTTCTGACGACGATGATGAGTACCCTTGAGTGCTTGTGAGAAGTCGGAGCAAGCTCAGACTTCCCCTTTGAGGCTCTGCATGCCTTGCTGCGCGCGCGCGCGCGCGCGCGTGTGTGTGTGTGTGTGTGTGTGTGTGTGTGTGTGTGTGTGTGTGTGTGTGTGCATGTGTGTGTGTGTGTGTGTGTGCTTGTCTGTGTGTGTGTGCGTGTGTGTGTGTGTGTGTGTGTGTGTGTGTGTGTGTGTGTTTGTGTGTGTGTGTGTGTGTGTGTGTGTGTGTGTGTGTGTGTGCGTGCGTGTTGCAACATGCAAGGACAATGACTTTTTGTGCATCTTTGAAATGTTGGGACTGCCTGTCGCGGAGCTGAGGCTGTGGGAGGTTGCTGCTCTACATCTGGAGTCCGTAATGCATAGCTGCTTGCGAGCCGGCATGCATTGCTGCTGATAAACGAACTAATCACCTTTGCTTGGCAGGTTTATTGAGTGTCTTTCATGAAGTCTGCATCATACAAGCACACCGGCCAAGCTTAAGGCTTATCAGGTTTATAAAAGGATGCTATAAGAGAAGTCTTTCAATGAATGCTTTAAAAGAATGCTTTAAATGCATGCTATGAAAGAACGCTTTATAAAAGAATGCTACTCGGCATTCTCGATAGAATCTGATCAATTTATGTTTGGCCAGAGCTCAAATGGTACATCTGCCCTTGTTCCTTGGGCCAAAACAGTTGTACCATTAGTATCATTTGGAGGCGGCCGACCTTCAAATGTCGGGGGGCGATCAAGAGCCACAAGGCGACCAGTTGGGGTTGATTTAGCAGCATCTCGACTTGTGTTGATAAATGGCAGGCTGTGTCATCCAGCCACATGTTAGTAATGTTAGGTTGTGTCATCCATCCACATATTAGTAATGTTAGGTTGTGTCATCCAGCCACATATTAGTAATGTTAGGTTGTGTCATCCAGCCACCATTTTTGTGTTTGTGGTGCTTGGGACTGCCCCCCCCCTTCCCCCTAAGACAGGGTTTGGCATTTGTGTGGTAGGTTTTACATTAGTGTGGTAGGGTTTGGCATTAGTGTGGTAGATTCTGGCATTACTGTGGTAATATTACTGCAGTTATTGTAGTCATACTGTTGACTGCTGTGGTAATTGTAGTCATACTTGAAAGTGATGCATGTGGTAATACCTACGACACAAGCCGTTGTACTACCACATACCTGGTAATATCACCACTAGCGTGCAGCACGCCTGCTCTCGGGCTGATAAGCGCGCACAAGCACTTGTCCACGACGTAGTACAACATCCTGTACAGGCGATGTGCGACAAAGGGCGCTCCCAGAGGGCAGGGCCTGATCAGGCTCATTCATTGCCTGATCAGGGGTGATTGCATCGTGTGTATTGATAGCGGGGTTTTCACGAAGAGAGGTCCCTATTTTTTGTGGCGGGACAATCGAAATTGGGAGGGGGTCCCGGACAGCTCCCCTACGCAGGGACGTAGGGGTCCGGACAATTGGTGACATGTTTGGGGCAAATTTCTTTCGAAAGAATTGGATTTCGATGGAATTCCACTGAGAAGGGAGCTTCCTACAGGGCTGTGCCCTGCAGGCCGTCTGGACCTGCCCTTGTATGACCCACGGAATTCGAAGTCGGCTAGAGCTCTCCTCGAGGAGTATCGATCCCACCTGGGCAACTGCCCTTTCAGGTATTGATTAAGTCAGACCTGTTGAGTTGTACACGTGTTAATTAAGGCAGACTTGTGAGGTATTGATCAAGGCAGACCTGTTGAGGAGGAGATAAAGGGAAATGAAGGCAGGCCCTCCCTTCTCCAATCTTCTGGTAGTTCTGTCTGTACTTGTCTTGCGAGACATCGAAGGCGGTTGAAGTCCTGGCTGTCGCATGTGTGGGTTTGGAAGTTGCGCAGGAGATTCCTTCCAATTGGGCTTCCGGTTTCTGAAATCGGGTGATGGCTGAACGCCGAACCATGTGTGGCCTTGTAAGGCAGCTTCTCGATAAGGATCCGCCTTAAGCTGAAGGATGAACGTGTACTAAGAGACGTAACGTGTCCTGAATAATCATGAGGCGGAGGCCTTTTCAGCTGGCAAGTGGGTACACGTGGAGCAGAGATTGCGAGTAGCTTTTATTTGAAGTGAAGCGCTGGTTGCGTTTACCAATCGGCACGTAGGTTCACGTGAAGCAGAGAATCCGATTATCTTGTATAATGAAAAAAGTGTGGAAGAGGGCCCGTATGATGGCCGAAGTCATGAAATGTAAATGCTTTGTTTTCTGTCCCCGAGTGTGGTCATGATCTTGAGTTTGCTGCTGCTGCTGCTGCTGCTGCTGCTGTCGTCGTCGTCGGTGGATGGTTGTGTGCGCGTGTGCGTGCGCTCGTGCATGTGGCGTGTGTGTGTGTGTGTGTGTGTGTGTGTGTGTGTGTGTGTGTGTGTGTGTGTGTGTGTGTGTGTGTGTGTGCGTGCGTGCTTGTGTGTGTGTGCGCGCGCGCACGTAAGCATGCGTTCTTGGCAATGTTGCGCAATCTTTTCGATGTAACCCACAATTTAAACCAGTGCAACGTGGAAGCGCACGTACATTCCATTGTCGGCAACATATTACACCTAAAAAAAAGTAGATAAGATGCTCTACACAAGGTTGCATCAAGACAATGCTTGGACGCCAAAAACCCTCTTATAATAGACTGTCGCATGGTCCACATTACAAGGACGGCGTCTGACGGGGAAATGTGGAGCTACTCCCACCATCATCAGGACAAGAGGGGTTGGGCGAGACGGACGGGACTCCGCGATCACAATCCGCAACCGGACAGATCATGTGACACTTTGCCACTGCTGTTTTTTGGAAGCGAAGGAACAAGAAGCTTGTACGTAAGCAGTACACGATCTCAAAGACTCTACAATGAAAACGCCCCTGGAAGAAGATATTACGCATGACACCTCGTAAGAGAGTGGTCGCCGCAAGTTTTAGCGTTTTGAAAGAATCTCTCGGAGGAGGCTCGTCTTCTTCCTGGGCTTCCAAAGGGTTTGGAAGCCAAGGAACAAGGAGACTCCACGGCACCAGCGCACGCGTTCCTTCCAAAGAGATGACACGGAATTGAACACTGCTGGTTTTGTGGGACAGACGGAACAAGAACACTAGACCATTACAATGGGGCTGACTGGAGACAAATACGGGATTGGTCATGTTCCTAGTCCTGTTCCTAGTCATGTTCCTAGTCCTTTTTCACCATCACGTCCTGTTTATGGCCCCTTAATTACCGCATGCAGGATGCGTGATGTGCACATATGGTGTACACATGCATGTGCGATTATGATAGGCTTCACTTTTACTCTAAATACCAATAAGTGGTCACTGCCTCTTCTTGGAAGCAAAGGGGAAAGGCGCGAGCTCCGCCCTCACAGGCTGCGGCCCATCAAAAACAAGCGGCGGCTTCTCATTCAGTTTTCGCCCGCCCGTAGAGTAGAGAGTCGTGCTTGAACTGCATCCCGCCAAGCATACGAAAGCTGCTGACAAGAAAAAGCAGAAAAAGCAGAAAGGATATCACCCCCGCAGCCTTGTTCGCAAAGTCCTGAGCCTCTCTCTCCTCTGCTGCGCCTGCACCCCCCCCCCCTTTCGCCTGTCAGGAGCAAGAAGACGGTGGGAGGACGTCCTTTTCTGAAAAGGTGGTGAAGGAAGGTGAGAAGAAAAGGGAGGAAGTCTTTTGGGGAAGGAGGAGGTGGAAGATGTCGTCGTTATCGTAAAGGAGGAGGTGAAAAAACTGCTTTTCGTGGAGGAGGTGGAAAGTTGTTTGTGACTGTTTCCTCCAGAACAAGGTGAACAGATCAGGGCGGTGGCGTACACCCCATGCGCACACCGGGCATTGGCATTAAAGGGCATGGGTGTGTATTCCATCAGAGGTAAACGTCATGCACGCAAAAGCCATTAGCGCTAAAGGGCACGTGCGTGCAAGCCATCGGTCATACCCTCATGTGTGCACTAGCTGTTGGCGTTAACGAATATGCGCACAAGCCAATGGTGTCGAACTCATGTGTGCATAGGCACTTCGGGACACCCCACATGCCCACGAATGGGGAAACAAAGAGTGCACGTCTGTGCGCGCACACACACACACACACACACACACACACACACACACACACACACACACACACACACACACACACACACACACACACACACGCGTGCGCGCGCGCGCGCACGCCCGCGCGCGCGGGTTGAGATGGGGACGGTAGAGAGGGAGGAGAAGGAAGGGTGGGGCCCCGGGGGGGGGAGAGAGATAGAGACAGGGACACAACACACCCACACACACACACACACACACACACACACACACACACACACACACACACACACACACACACAGAGAGAGAGAGCGAGAGAGAGAGAGAGAGAGAGAGAGAGAGAGAGAGAGAGAGAGAGAGAGAGAGAGAGAGAGAGAGAGAGAGAGAGAGAGAGAGAGAGAGAGAGACAGGGGGGGGGAGGGGGGAAGAGAGACGAGAGGGGGGGGGGAGGGAGAGGGGGGGAGAAGGGGGGAGGGGAGCGCAGGGGCCATACCAGCAAGGAGAGGGTTAGTGGAGAGGAGGGAGCGCCTCCGATGTGCTTCGCCCCAGGACAAGAGCTGCTTCAACCCCCTTGCCTGATTAGGCACCTCTCCAAGCACTCCCACCTGCATTACCACACTGCGCCACCCAAACTCCACCTCACATCTCCTGACCCATAACTTTGAACTTGAGAGCATACGTTCGCAAAAGACACCAACCAGCCGCTACACCCACTCTCCTGACCCGTAAGTTGGAACTTGAGCATACGTTCGCAAAAAGACAGCAAAAGCCACTACACCCACTCTTTTGAGTCATGACTAGCCACTGCACCACTTCTAGCACCCCAGCGGCTGTGATGATGGGGTAGTAGAGCTGGTGTAGTGACTGACACTGTAAGCCGCTACACCCACAAATGGGGGGGAACGGATGTCAGGTTGACGGGCGGGGTAAATGCGCCTTGAAGTAGGGAAGGGAAAGTGTACCTGCCGTTGTAGGCGGTACGGAGATGCTGGAGGGAAGCTGCGAGGGTCTGGCTCAGCAGCTGCCAGCAGGCTTCGTACTGCGGCGACTCCCGCCCATACGCCGAACGTACCGCCTGTAGCCCCACCAGCGTGGCCTCCAGCACATGGGGTGCTGCCTCCCCGGTCCTGTTTAAGCCACAGCACCGGTCCCACCGTTCAAGATTACCCATGGATTGCCCAAGAAAATGGATTGTGCTAATCAGTTTTCCCAAACCGGAACCTGCTTAACCCCCCCCCGTCTCCCCCCCCCCCTCTCTCTCTCTCTCTCTCTCTCTCTCTCTCTCTCTCTCTCTCTCTCTCTCTCTCTCTCTCTCTCTCTCTCTCTCTCTCTCTCTCCCCCTCCCTCCCTCCCCCCCCCCCCTCCCTCCCCCCCTCCCACGCGCGCGCGCGCGCGCTTTTGTGTGTGTGTGTGTGTGTGTGTGTGTGTGTGTGTGTGTGTGTGTGTGCGTGTGCGCGCGCGCGTGCGTGTGTGCAAGTGCGCGTGTCGGTGCATGCGTTCGCGTGCGTGCATGTGTGTGTGCGTGTGTGTGCGCGGGCGTGCAGTGTGTGCATGAGCAGGCAGGAGGTCATCCGGAGAGAAGCGGAGCCCACCGCAGGTGCCCAGAGCCAGCCAGTTGGCGGGACGAGCGGGACAGTCCCGCGACCTCGGACGCCAGGAGGCGGAGCGGCAGGCTGGAGAGGTCCAGGCCAACCTCCTCCTCACCCTCTCCCACTTGTAGCCTGCCCTGCATGGGCCGCTCTCCTGAAATGTACTTTGCCCCCAGCCCCTCCGCTACTTCCTGCGGTTCCAGCCCCTCTGTCACTCCCAGCCCCTTTGTTTCCCGCACAAAAAAACTAACCCGCAATCATTTCTTCACCGTCTAATGAAGCATTATTACGACATTGCCCCTACGCTGCTTCATGCGATTCCAGTCCCTGTGTCAATCCCGATAAAAAACTGTAATAGTATCATTAATACATCATCATTTCTTCACCATTTAACTAGCATTATGACTTTGCCCTCGGCGCCTCTGCTACCTCCTTTGCTTTCTCCCCCAATGCCACTCGCAGATATAATTAATACATATTTAACCCACACACATGACAAGCCTTTGTGGCAACCATCACACGCCTTGGGCTTGTGGCAACCATCACACGCTTTGGGCTTGTGGCAACCATCACACGCCTTGGGCTTGTGGCAACCATCACACGCCTTGGGCTTGTGGCAACCTACACACGACTGCTTTACAGGCAACCTATAAATAATACACTTTTGATCCTCTGACGTCCCATTCTGTTCCTGGAAATCTCAGAGCCAGCACAAGAGTCCTAAACTACTTACTCATGTGCAGGCATGCCTCCTCTTAGGCCAAAGGCGCGAATATGCACACACGCGCGCACGCGCACGCACGCACACACGCACACACACACACACACACACACACACACACACACACACACACACACACACACACACACACACACACACACCCACACGCGCCCACGTGCACGCACGCACACACACACACACATACACACACACACACACACACACACGCACGCACACACACACACACACACACACACACACACACACACACACACACACACACACACACACACACACACACACACACACACACGGGCGCGTGGGGAAGGGACAAGCAGACCTGGAGGGCGGATTCAGTGCAGGCGTCATCGCAGCCCACCAGGGAAGCAGTGTCCAGGGACCGCTCCAGTACTACAGGGGAGGCGGTCCCGTGAGCCACTGCCACCACAAGGTCGGTCCCCGGGATGCTGGGGAACTTTGAGTCGAAGGCCGCTTCTGTTATGGGGGACCCTCCGGCAATTGTCTTCACTCCCTCAGCAGCCACATCGCCTACGGAGCCACCCCACACCAGCCACTCCCTCCACTTTGGATTCCACATTTTACAACTTTTCGCGACACCGCATCTTACAGCTTTAAGGTTTGTAGTGGCGCCTTTTGCGACACCACAGACCTACAAGCACAACCTGGACTTTCCACCAGGTCACACACACACACACACACACACACACACACACACACACACACACACACACACACACACACACACACACACACACACACACACACACACACGTGCACAGGGGTGGCGTCAGGGAGGGAGGAAGCGGGCGCGGTTCTCACCAGGCGTCAATCCGGCAATGTGAATGGTAGCCAGGGCTGTTGGGCGGTGAAATACATCAGGCTGTAGAATGGCTTCCGCCTGATCATCCCGCCAAAAGACATTACCCGATCATGCATGTTAACCGCCAAAAACATATCCGATAACACATTTCCAAATGGAATAAAGCGGACAGGATCATGCATGTGTGTGTGGGATAGGCCTGCAGGCTGAAACCCTAGCCCTGCAAGTTTCAGCCCTGATCGAAGTAATGCTATTCCAAAAAAAAAAAAAAAAAAAAAAAAAAAAACGGGGCGTTTGAGGCTGTGATGCAGACGCAATGATGAATGTCAAGCAGTCGCACAGAAGACTAAATCCTGCATATGAGGCATATTAGCCTCACTCCAAATTGAGCCACTGAGGTCGGAGGTCACTTCACCCGTTCTTGCGTTATTCCTTGGGACTTGTTCGCAATTTTTGTCAGGCACACCTTCTATGAGCATTGCAGTACCAGGAAGAAGATCTCTAAAGTTTGTGCGTTGTGGATGTGCCCAGATACAGGAAATACCCAGAACAAAAAATACAGATGAAAAAATTTCGCCTTCTTGCATACACCCCTGTTCCTAACTCTGGGGCAAGAAAGTGAACTGCCCAACAGCCCATAACCTTGCCATTCGCAGGTATGTGTGGAGAGATGTAAAGAGAGCCTGAAAGAAAACGATGGTATTATTATTGTCCGCTTTACTGTTTGGAAAAATTCAGTCATTTGAATAGCTTCCCCAACCTACTAGATCTGATCAGGAGGAATACCTCTTCGTGGCAAGCGCCTGTAGGAGGATCCACAGCCAGAATTGAGGCTACTGTAGCTTTAACTCCACCAGCACTGAGGCGCAGCCCGTCGCTCGGGATCCGCAAGAACGGGTGTTCGGGTGCGTCAATGAAGTACACTTGGACATCGCTCCCATATACATCAGGAAAGAAGCCCCCAATAAGCCCCAAAACTAGGATATAACACAACATGTTGCCCAAGTTCCTCCTACTGTCACATTACAGGCTCCAGCACCTCGGTTCACAATGTGCGTTTAGGTGACCAAGGCCTTCGGCCTAGCCGAAGACGGTAAAGCACCACCCTCAAGGCAAAAACGATGCAATGAAACCTCAGCACAAGAAGAGAAAAAGGAGAAGCGTGCGCTGCTATGCTGTGTGCTATTGCTTGTGACCTAGGGGAAGGCCTTCTTGAAAAGTGATCAGTACAAGATCCGAAATCCGGTACTGTACGGGCAAACCATTCTCACATGTCACACACAAGATTTCTGGGGAAGCTAAATGATAAGAAAATGGTTTAGAAGAAAATACGTAATTCATTGTAGAAAGGTATCAATAATGGCTAGGGATACGCTCTGCTGTCGTCTGGTGGAACGCCTGATCAACGACTATGGCTAGATGTGTACGCACTAATAACTGCATGACTGTCTTCGCTAGGCGTAGCTTACCGCAAAATTAAAATTGCCAATTCTTATAATCGTGGCTTTAATGCTTGGTCGAGTATAGATGGGCTTGCAGGATGATCCTCGGTCCGTTGTCGAGGATACGGGGATGTCAAAGGCTGGCGACGGATCAATACCGGGGGGTCCTGTCGTATCTGGGCAGGTTGGCACCTTCGATATTCAAGAAGGAGCCCACCCCACCACTGGCCCCGCGGTGTCCCCAAAAGGTCACCAGATATGGCATGTCTTGGACCGACGAGTACAGGCACGTGTGTCCTCTATAAGCTCTATCCCCTTCTTGCCATACGATTCTGCAAACAATCTGATCCCAACCAGCTGTTGGTTGAATACCCGCGCGCGCGTACACACACACACACACACACACACACACACACACACACACACACACACACACACACACCACACACACACACACACACACATACACACACACACACACACACACACACACACACACACACACACACACACACACACACACACATGCACGCGCGCCCACGCACACGCGGAGGGGGAAGGGGTGTCTGTGTGCATGGAAAAGAGAGAGAGAGAGAGAGAGAGAGAGAGAGAGAGAGAGAGAGAGAGAGAGAGAGAGAGAGAGAGAGAGAGAGAGAGAGAGAGAGAGAGAGAGAGAGAGAGAGAGAGGAGAGCCCGGGAGGCCAAGGGGGGGGGTGTAGGGACGTGGACGACACAGAGAGAAGGAGGACCATGCTGCACGAGTAGGTTGCAATCAAAATATCCTTCTCTGATTGCTTGTAAAGAAGGCAACAGTGCTGTGGATGGGAAAGCAGGTGGATGCAGGAGCACCCCGAGCTGTTGCAGGAACAGCTACGACAGGAGGAGCTGTACAGCAGGACTCTGCTTGCTGACACAATAGCCCAGCAAAGGGAGATTCTTCGGGAGGTGGAGGCCCTGGAAGTCAGCCCACCGGTGCGCCTCTCCCGCCCCATCTCACTCATACTGTTTGACTGCCATGCCTGCACGACTTGTTCTCTCTCTCTCTCTCTCTCTCTCTCTCTCTCTCTCTCTCTCTCTCTCTCTCTCTCTCTCTCTCTCTCTCCCTCTCTCTCTCTCTCTCTCTCTCCTCTCTCTCTCTCTCCCTCTCCCTCTCCCTCTCCCTCTCCCTCTCCCTCTCCTCTCTCTCTCTCTCTCTCTCTCTCTCTCTCTCTCTCTCTCTCTCTCTCTCTCTCTCTCTCTCTCTCTCTCTCTCTCTCTCTCTCTCTCTCTCTCCTCTCTGTGTGTGTGTGTGTGTGTGTGTGTGTGTGGGTGTGTGTGTGTGTGTGTGTGTGTGTGTGTGTGTGTGTGTGTGTGTGTGTTTCTCTTAAACCCCATTTCCCTTTCCTCTCAGAGTCGTGCGTCGTGCGTGAGGGCCTCCATGCACACGCTCACGCAGGTCTGCGCGCGCGTGTGTGCGCCTGCTCGTGCCCACACACACAATATAACATTCATTCTGGTATGCAAATGTGTGCATCCTCGTGCCATTCCCTCCACCCGCACTCCTCTCCTCCCCCGCTCCCTCCCTGCGATTCAACTCCTAGCCCCGGCCACTCTCCCTCGCCCTGCCCTCCCCAACCATGAAGCGCCCCCAAACCCTTTCCTCGCGAGGGAGGGCGGGGGTCCCCCATGGAAATGGTGCGTGTTTTTCCCAAATGCCGATATGGGGTTTTTCCAGGCCATTTTTCCGGAGCGCATCGGGCGGCACTACTACTACAGCAGGGAGCCCCCGGGGCCCCACCCGGGTATTTTCCGCTGGACGAAGGGATCTGCGGAGGAGACCATTGTGAGCTGGCGCGAGCTGACGGAGCGACACGGTCCAAACGCTCTTCTCGGTGAGGTGCGTTTATTGCGGTACAAGACAGGTCGCTCTGAGGAGACAGTCCTCGTACATATTGTACACGAACTATTACTGTGCTGTACTGAAGTATTTAAACTAGTACTGCACTGTACTGCAGTACAGTGTGGTACATTACACTGCAGTTGTACAGTGCAGCACAGTGCGGTAGTGCGGTGCAGATGTTGTGCACACTTGCCCACCCCATCGCTTGCTCTGGTGGTCCCTTCAGCCTTTCAATCTAGCCTCCCTTGCCACCCTAATCCCTGCCAATGCCGTTGACGTCCCCCCCCCCCCCCCCACATCTGCCTCTCCCTTTGCAGTGGCTCTCACACCTTTGCACCCCCTCCCGTCCCCTCCCCGCCACTGCTTGACCCTTGTGGGCATGCATGCAGTCATGAATCAAAAGGTGCAATAATGAAGCTGACACACACAGATGCAGCGAGGCGTGACTCGAGATGCCCGAATATAAGGCGGTAGCACACAGATGTGGAGGATCAGGACTCAAGGTGCATGACAACATAGTGACAACATTTGTGAAGTTTCACATCGAAGTGGAAGCATACAGATGTGGAGAAACGTGAGTCAAGATGCGCGGCAATGAAGTGGAGGCATGCAGTGGCAGTGCTGTACAGTTGTACAGCAGCAGCACAGGTCGTACTGCAGCGGCTCAGGTGTACTGCATCCCTTCAAGTCTTGACAAAAGAGGATTGCAGCCCTCTCGGTTTCAGACCCACTGCAGTCTCGTGCGTCTGTCCTTTGAAAAGGGCGAGGAGGGGGAAGGAGGGGGTGTGGTGTCCTGACACCAAGAGATGTTGAGGCAAGAAGGATGTTCCCGGGCGGTGCCACTCGTGTCCTCCACAGTTTCTGGTCCAGGCACACGGAGTGAAGGTGAAGTCATACATTGAGTAAAGGTGAAGTCATAATGAAGTTAAGGTGAAGTCATACATGGAGTGAAGGTGAAGTCATACACGGAGTGAAGGTGAAGTCATACACGGAGTGAAGGTGAAGTCATACAAGGAGTGAAGGTGAAGTCATACACGGAGTGAAGGTGAAGTCATACACGGAGTGAAGGTGAAGTCATACACGGAGTGAAGGTGAAGTCTACAAGGAGTGAAGGTGAAGCCATACATTGAGGAAAGGTGAAGTCATACATGGAGTGAAGGTGAAGTCATACACGGAGTGAAGGTGAAGTCATACACGGAGTGAAGGTGAAGTCATACACAGAGTAAAGATGAATTCATAAGCATAGCCGGGGTAAAGTCATACACGTAGTCGAGCTTGACTCATACACATAGTCGAAGCTTAAGTCATCCATGTAGTGGAGATTGAGTCACAGAGGAGAGCCTTGCCTTGCCAGTTGAAGGAGTGGGTCAATGGCGCAGCTCAAAATGTCCAAATCAGGCAACCTGGCAGCATACACAGTGGCAAACGTTCCCGAAGAAGGAGAGCCGGCCTTTTCAGCATTTGTCAAAGACCTCAGCTCAGGTATGTCTTTCCCTGTCTGTTCCTTTATTGGCATGTATACCTTACACTATGCAGGTAGTTCCGTTTTCA
>KV908411.1:72500-77500 GCA_002005505.1 Botryococcus braunii
ATTCGATCGGCCATTCGTTGGTTGGTTCGCTCATGCATTCATTGTTTCCATAACTCATTTGTTAGTACGTTCATACGTTCACTCATTCGTTCCATCGTTTGTTTGTTGGTTTGTACATTCACTATGTTGTTTATTCATTTGTCTGTGTTTCACTCGTTGCTTCAATCGTTTGTGTGTTCTTCGGCTTCCTTTGTCCGCTTCATTTACACGTACGTACGTTTATTCGTTCGTTCATACATTTGTTTGTTCGTTCGATCTTTCATTCAGTCGTTCAGCATTCACGCATACCCGCATCCCCTCAGGCACGCACGCATGCGTGCATTCTTGCATCGATCCATCCATTCATCACTCAACCAATCACACACCCATTCAATCACTGTGAGCGTGGAGCAGATAAAACATGTGCATATGTCGCGAACTCAAAACAACCTTTGTCCTTTGTTGAAGGAAACCTCTTGTCTCGCAACGTGACGTTTCGAATGTTTTTAATGCACTGTATAGATACATCCATGCACTCTATAGATATATCCATGCATCTGTGTACACGTGGGCGTCCTGATCAGTAAGGGAACTAGACTTGTCTGTTTAAACAAGGCAACTTGCTTGTATCCATTCCGGAATGTAGGGTATTAATTCTGTTGCCCTCGGACGTAGGTGGATCCCCAGGTCCTGGCTAATGGTCGCTTGACTAACATCTGAGTTACTTCTGGACGCCATATAGCTATACATAGGGTTGGGTAGCTACTAGTTTATCGCATTTGTAACCAAAATCCTATAGGCAGCTGCTAGTTTATCGCATTTGTAGCCAAAATCATATAGGATAGCTACTAGTTTATCGCATTAATGTTATTACAGATATTTGTAACCAAAATCCTATAGGGTAGCTATTAGTTTATCGCATTTGTAACCAAAATCCTATAGGGCAGCCACTAGTTTATCCCATTTGTAACCAAGATTAAGGGAGTTTATAAACTTCCCTAAACTTCGGTCACAAAGGGTAATTAGGGAGTCACATGAGCGCTACCACGTGGAAAGCTGCAGGTGGGTGCGGGCATATGCCCACATTCCTGGCGGCGGGGAGCTGGGCCGCGCCTGGCATGCACTCGGCAAGGGCGACTCATGGTACAACTCAATCGAAGGCCTGTTGGCTTGTGTAGACTACCTCTGCAGCAAGGGCTACACACGCCCTTCTCTACTCGCCCTATCCACCTCCAGTGCTGGAGGCATGGCAGTTGGTAGGCCATCCTTCCTACGTCAAAATGTTGCCCATATTTCAGCTTGCCGTACATAACATGCCATGATTTATAAAATAATTACGTTGTTTCAATCCGCTCACTGCAGTGTTTGGGAGTGGGATGACATGCTGTCCGTAGACCATTGCCCGAGCCCGAACTTCCTCGGAAGGTGAGTGTGCCCACAAACGTGGAAAGGAGTATTGGACGTAGGACGCGTGACGAGAAGGGGGTGCTTCAAGGGGCAAGGCATATGTGGGAGGTCGGAAGAAACCCCCCCCTTCTCTCTCTCTTTCTCTCTCTCTCTCTCTCTCTCTCTCTCTCTCTCTCTCTCTCTCTCTCTCTCTCTCTCTCTCTCTCTCTCTCTCTCTCTCTCTCTCTCTCTCTCTCTCTCCTCTCTCTCTCTCTCTCTCTCTCTCTCTCTCTCTCTCTCTCTCTCTCTCTCTCTCTCTCTCTCTCTCTCTCTCTCTCTCTCTCTCTCTTTCTCTCTTCTCTTCTCTCTCTTCTCTCTTCTCTCTCTTCTGTGTGTGTGTGTGTGTGTGTGTGTGTGTGTGTGTGCGTGTGTGTGTGTGTGTGTGTGCGTGTGTGTGTGTGTGTGTGTGTGCGTGTGTGTGTGTGTGTGTGTGTGTGTGTGGGGGGGGGGTGTGCGTGTGTATGTGTGTGTGTGTGCGTGTCTGTGTGTGTGTGTGTGTGTGGTGTGTGTGTGTGTGTGCGTGCGTGCGTGTGTGTGTGTGTGTGTGTGTGTGTGCGCGTGTGTGTGTGTGTGTGTGTGTGTGTGTGTGTGTGTGTGTGTGTGTGTGTGTGTGTGTCTGCATGTGAGCGCGCGTGCGTGTGCGCCTGAGCTTGAGTGCGCCTGCGTTCGTGCATGCATGCGTATTTGCCAATTGGTACGATCGTGGGTGGGTGCGTTCGGCCGGGGGGGGGGGGGGGTGCATATGTGTCCAAGAGCGTTCGGGAAACGGTCGGGGAAGGATGCTTTGCTCGTGGGTGTGGGCTCGTGTGTCCTAATATTCGATCAACTTGTTTTTTGTCCCGTCGTCAATGGTAGCTACACTCACTGGGGTGTTGCCTTGCATGCACGCTTTCGCCTCCAGCAGAATTTCAAAGAAGAGTAACTTCAGACATTCTGTGCTTCTGTACAGGAGGATTCCTAAATAGGCATGCGGATAAGGTTGGAGCCGTGGTGATGGACGCGCCCTTTCTGGACCTGCTCACGTGCATGACAGAGCCGGACTTGCTGCTGACGGAGCATGAGTACGAAGAATGGGGGGACCCTCGGGACACTGTTGCAATACACAGAATCGCGTTGCGGTGCCCGTACCAGGGCGTCCCCGCAGACGACGTGGACCGTCACGCGTTTCCGCCCGTCCTGATAACTTATGGGTGTGGGGACGCTCGCGTGCCGGAATGGGGAGCAGCCAAGTGGGCTGCTCGGGTGCGGGCAGGACACGTCGACGTCACCACAGTCCAAGATGTTGATGCTTCTTGTGAGGGGGAAACCGTGTGTGGGGCTAAACGTGCCATATCACGTGATATGGCCCATGGGCGTTCTCCCGAATGTCAGCATGCAACTATTAATCAGCGACCAAATATAGGTCCGCATCCGGCCGAAAGCGCGTCCTCAGCAGCAGCCCGTGCTGAGAACGGCAATTCGCAGCAGGTGACAAAGTTGCAGGCACGAGAGGTGCTTGAGCCGGGGCATTGGCGTGGTGCGTCTGGGCTGGGTTCTATGTCACGGGGAGGCCGTGCTGGTGGGCCAGTTCTTCTAGTCCAGCGCGGGGAGGGGGGGCACAGCCCAACTGCCGCAGACACTCCAGCTCATGCCGCTGTGGTGTACGCCTTCCTCAACAAGTTTGTCAAGCCATGACGGCACCGGAATCAACGGAATTTTTGTCAAGCCATGACGGCGCCGGAATCAACGGTGTTTAAGGAAATTTACTAGTGGGCCGGCCCCCACAATTAAGAGTCGCTGAGGAGATACAATGAGAACTCATGTGAAGTACATTACTTGGAATGTGCCGAGCTACTCAGTGCTTGAGTACCTATTTAAGAAACGCATACACCATGTATAGCTTGGCGGTGCGCGCTGGCCATCGCAGCTCCTGCCCACTCCGCCAAATAAATAAGTACAATCGATTTTTCAACCGCGGATTGTACCCCTTGAAAGGCGTTGCCCGGACCTGGCAGTACCATCACGTGTAGTCCACGTGGGCTACTTCAGTCCAAAAGCTTAGCTCGATGCCTCGAAAAAATCTCGCGCCTTGGGCACATACAGGAGTGGTGAAGACGCAAGCCGCAGAGAAGGGTAGCCCAACTACAACCGGTCAGTCTTGGGTCCGCTTGCATTTACTTTTAAATTAAAAGTAGGCAAAGTATTTGTGTGGGAGTGGAGGAGACGTGCGTGGAGGGGGATGGTGGGGTACCGGATGTTGGCTCCGTTGTAGCAGTTCCAAGGTTAAGTTGCGAATCACAGCTTTTCAGCACTTTTCGGTTCCACATTTGGAGCTACAGTTTAGTAAGTATGCATTTTCAATGTGGTGGACTGGCTTTATTTGAGGCTTCACTCCTTGTTAGAGGCGATGTTGGGCACACGGGCCCGGCAATGCTATTTGTCTGATGGGGGACCGGGATTAAAGCATGTGGGTTCGAGCGTGTCTAAGTGAAGGAACTCAGATTTTGGGGGCCTTTGGTTGCTTGCGCAATACTACGTTCAATAGTTAAAACCAGCAAAGTTCCAGTTTGCGCAACGAAAATATACTTACTTAGTGACTATTTAACGCTTTTGGCAAAGGGGACACTGCCTAATGAGTCTGCGGACCAGCTGCAAACCCATTGTACTTATTTATTTGGGGGAGTGTGCCAGAGGTACCCTGGTGTCAAATCTGGAGGTTAAGAGGGAAAAGATCCAGAGGTTTGGGTCCCGACACGGGGACTCACGTCCGGGGACTCGGCACCGCGGGACTCGTCCATTTGCAGACGATCGCCGGGTCACTCCCGAACGATCGACTATATCACAATTGAAATCTGTAGATGTCCATGGACATTTTCTGTCCACAGCCTTTGCTGCATTAATTTGTATTTTATATAGCCTGCTGTAAAGTGCCAAATCTCAGACCGAAGCAGGCGTGGGTGCCGGCCGCATGCGATCTCGGCGGACGGGCTGGGTCCTGTCCCGTGCTCCTCATAACACTACGGGATGACTGACTTCGTGGCTATTGAGAACTTAGTAAGAACCACTTCCCCCTGTATCATATGCATGCTCCTCATGATTGGACTTCCTCCGTCCAAAGCAGTCAGGGATTGCGCAACATCGCAGCGTCATCCTGACTTCAAAACAGTCGCAGCTCCTATTTACCATTCGATACATTTCTGTTGGAATACTCCTGGAATGGCGAGTGTCGTATTGGGCAGTAATGAAGGTTCCTGCAATTTTTCCGGACTTCCGGCTCTTGAGTAGCCACAATTTTGAGGGAAAGAAATGCCTCCTTTAAAGCAGGGAATTCACTGAAAGGAACACGAACTGGCAGCCTTGTGATTCGTGGGGAGGAGCCTAGGCTGAGACGGGGAAAGGGACTCCCATCTGCAGGTGGTCAGGGTGGAGAGGGGAGACGTGGGGAATGCCACGGAGGCAGAGGAGCTGCTTCAGAAGCTGGCTTTTGTGCTTGTAGACTGCCCGCTGGCAGTCAGGGGAGCGGCCCGACCAAAGCTGAGGGATGCCATCCTGAGCCTCCTTGTGAATGATGGGGGTACGGCAGTACCGCCCCCATT
>KV908411.1:85000-92500 GCA_002005505.1 Botryococcus braunii
GCTCAGGACTCATGAGTCATGAGTCATGAGTCATGAGTCATGACTCATGCATGGGTGATGGAGATGGGAGGAGAACGGATAAGCTATTGTAACATATTTAGGATTACTCGTTTGGATGAACACAAGTATAAATAGTGTTTCTTGCGCAAGGCTCAAGTCCCGCTCTTGCTTTCTTTTAAACGTCACGTGCTCTAAGTGTGCTCTTTCTTACAGTATAGGGATATCCTTATAGTGTATATATCCCTGTAGATCGATCTCGTCCTTCGAATTCCATATCTCCTCGAGGGCCTCTGGCTGAGCTCAAGCGGCTCAAGGGCCTCTTGCTAAGCTCCCGCGGTGTGCCTCTAATGCTCGAATTTCTTGTTGGCCGCAGATGCCCTTCCCTGCAATCCCGCGCACGGCTCAGCATCCAAAAATGTTGTCGAGATGTGCGAACACCACCGAGTCTGAGGCACCGAGCGGGAGAATGTCTTAGTCTACTAAATTGCCCTACTACTCATGACGTGATAGGTCAACCAGCCTTTTGGATGCACTGTCCTGCTGTCTCTGTGTCAAACCTCCTTATCACACGGTGAGCGTTTCTGACACGTGCACTGTGTGGATACATGCGTGCTTTTGAATCATTGCTTGCAATGGGTGCGGTAGCTGTAACGGTCTCCTTCCATACTAATAAACCAGCCTTACATAATATCTCGAAAGCCCGTCACATGCACGGCGGGGATATTGATAGCTAGTGTTACCTCAGGAACTTCATTCTTCGCGCCTCCTAGGAAGGGACCAGGTCGGTGCTAGGTAGGGAAGGACGAGGATATATAGAGGAGATATAAGAGGATATGTATATATATATATATATATATGTATGTAAGAGGATATATATATATATATATATATGTGTGTGTGTGTGTGTGTGTGTGTGTAAGTGCGACTGGCATTCATGTACATGTGCGTTCCAAACCTCTCCCTTCTGACTTACTTGCTTCCGGGTGTCACAGTTGGTATCGGCGTGATGGCTACGTTTCCCTCTGAGATCAACCTTTTCAGTCGAGTTTCTTGACACTATGGTAGCGGAAAAGTGATGTTAATCGCCCTTTTAGAAATGATTTTATCAATTTCATCAAGCATCCGGAGGGCTACTCTAGTGAACACGAAGGTTTCTTGTTGGCATGCGCAAACAACTCTGGCACGTTCACTACTTGGGTCCAAAACTTTGAATCCTTAAGCAGCGCTTTCATCAATACGGATAAGAACGACGAACTCCAGCGGGCACTCATAAGTAATTAGGTCTCATTTTACCGGCGTGCGCGTGGACACCCGCAACTTCGCAGAATGGCTGGAGGCAACACAACCTCTATATACGGCCGTAAAGCTTCTTCCCCAATGGTCGCAGAGACGTGCGCAGCATGCTTGATGAAATTGATTCAATCATTTCCAAAAGGTTAATTAACATCACTTTTCTGAAAGACTGCTACAAGAGTGTGAAGAAACTCGGCTGAAAAGGTAGTGCTGACCTCTGAGGGAAATGCAGCCATTACGTCGATACCAACTGTGACTCCCGGAAGAAAGCTAGAGAGAAAGGAGAGCTTTGAGACGCAAGTAGATGAATGCCAATCGCTCTTACATATATCCTCATAGATCTCTTCTATGTGTCCTCGTCCTTCCCTCCTAGCACCGACATGGTCCCATCAAAGGAGGCGCGAACAATGAGGTGCCTTCCGGTACAATCAGGTATAAGTATTCCCGCCATTGCGTGTGACAGGCTTCGAGATATTATCTAAGTTGGTTTAGTATTATGGAAGGAGACCGTGACAGGGGACGTTCAGGGCATTGTATTGGGACCATCATTCACTACGGGTGCATGTCCGTTGCCAATTGAGTGGCCACTCAATTTGTAAATATAGTGGAGTCGATGCTGAGTGTAACGGAATGCAGGGATTTCCCGGCATTTCTGGACATTTCCCTTATCCCTAGCCTAGGTGCATGTAGCATTTCCTAGGGTATAATGCTCTAGTATGGTCCTTGGCATTGCTCATTGACTTGCCATGTGATCTGGGTTCGCAGTACAACCTCGCTCAGGTAGTTCGCTCGGTTGCCCGACTACGTAGTCGTATACGCGTCTGAGGCAGTAGACTATAATTCAACCCACCCTGGGTTTAAGAGTGGGCTTGCGAATCAATCATGTAACACTCTTTCCGTGCACACCACGAACTGTCTCACTGTCTCGTAAAAACCTCTTCCGCTCAGTTAACGCTACACTGCACATGTGGTGCACATGTCGTACGAGCAACGCGAGTACACACGTGCGTTGCGTCTAGCCTTGGCTTCCTAGTCGTAGGATTCCAATGGATGGTCACCAACGTTACCCTCATAGTAGGATTCTCATATATTTTGTAGGCATTATTGCAGAAGTTAGGTGGGCTAGCTAGTGCCGCACCGTGGAAGAGAACGGGATACACACCGGAATCCACGGATTCACGGATTGGAGCAAGTCTCCACGCTAAAGGAAGACACATTCAGGCAATTAGCTAATAGGCTTGGAATCAGACCGCGAGTAGGGAACGGGAACCCCGTGATGTGGGGGTTGCATGTAAAGGACTAGGCGTTCCACTTGTCGGCCATCCGTCCTTGTCTCTCTGTCCTCCCTGTTAAGAAACTCGCCTGAACTTGTGACTTCTGCAACATCTCGCCCATACCAGATGTCAGTTTGGACCATATGGATGAAGCCCAAGCCGTCCTTCTTTCCCATGTATTATACGGATAACGGTGAGAAAATTTTGTTCCAAGCGAAAGTCATTTGCAGAGTCCCTAGCAATCTATCATCTTAACCGAACCTTTGCAGAGTCCCTAGCAATTGCTAGGGTTGCTTGCAATCTAGCAACTAAACCTGACCTTTGCAGAGTCCCTAGCAATTGCTAGGGTTGATTGCAATCAGGCAATTTTAACCTAAGCTTTGTAGAGTCCCTAGCAATTGCTAGGGTTGATTGCAATCCAGCAATTCAACCTGACCTTGGTAGAGTCCTAAGTAATGTAGGTACCTAACCTAACCTTTGCATAGTCCCTAGCCATCTAGCAACACAACCTAACCTTTGCAGAGTCCCTAGCAACTTAACCGAACCTTTGCAGAGTTCCTAGAATTCTTCCTTGGAAGGATCCTTCGGAGGCGAGCCCGGGGGAAGTTTTGTAATAGTATTGTTGAACACACGCTTACGTAAGGTATACCCCAGATCTCGTGCCCATGGGAAGCTTTCGGCACCACACATGCTGGGAAGAGGCGCAACATGATGTTAGCTAAGGCGTTATGGTCATCAAGTTATAGAGTGCGCTGTTGTAATTAACATCACACTCTATAACTTGATGACCATAACGCCTTAGCTAAGCTAATAGCGCCTATATGGCAGTGGGCCAGGAGCCCCACATCTATACCTAGATGACCACAACGCCTTAGCTTAGCTAATAACGCCTATGGGGCAGTGGGTCAGGAGCCCCACATCTTTAGAAAGAAATTTGAAATTCGGAAATCCACTCGAATATTCATTAATGGCAAAGCTTTGAGGGTGTCTCCAAGGCCAGAGGTCGTGGGTCTATGATCCCGAGATCCCGCCCCCTAAATCCCGGCATTGATCCACAAGGGACAAATGCTGGGGCAGTCTCCTAATAGTCCCCTTACATTTAGAATTAAGAGGGAAGCCTATTCTAACCGCATACCAAAATTCCATCATGCCGGGACGCGGAATCTAGGGGCCAAATACTACAGGTGATATTGAGAGGGAGAGGGAGAGAGAAGGAGAAAGAGAGGGAGAAGGGGGGGGGGGGAGAGAGAGAGAGAGAGAGAGAGAGAGAGAGAGAGAGAGAGAGAGAGAGAGAGAGAGAGAGAGAGAGAGAGAGAGAGAGAGAGAGAGAGAGAGAGAGAGAGAGAGGGGTGCAGAATCTCCTGAGAAGTGCGGGAACTGATGGTTTGGGCCGGAATAGGGAAAGCCGGGGAGTATGGCATGATAAAGGAAGTGTGTATAGATAGATAGTGTTAGAAATAGGTGTGATAGAGAGACAGAGAGAGAGGGGGGGGGAAAGGGAGGGAGGGAGGGAGGGACGGAGAGAGACAGGGGGCTGGGGCTAAGCAACCGAAAGTCGTAACGATGTATGTAAACCCTGACTGGTCCCTGTGAGGGTCAGCATTGCTGGCCCCAACACGGACATTTAAGGGGACAACATAACCACGGAACCCCGAGAAAAATTCCTCCCCCCGAATAACCCCCTCCCCTTAAAAATTGCCCCTTCCATCCATCATGAAAAATTCCCCCATTACTCTTTTAATCCATCCATCATGCAGAAGAAGTAAGAAGTTATACCTATAAGGATACTTGGGGTCGGAACTCGGCAGCTAAAGTGCCGTTCACTGCCTTAGTGGCAACAAGTTCTGCTGTCAAAGTACGTGCCTCTAGTGTACACACAATGACAAAACGACTTTGAAACCGCATTGGACGAGCACGTTTCTGCACGTGGTGGAACCCTAGTATCTTGCCACAGATATGGCCTACCCGCCCATGTGGGTTGTCACGTGCTGCAAGATCACAATCTTTGCAACAGCTGCGAGACAGCGTCTTCATGACTTCCCTACGCTGGCCAATTTGACCGCTGGGTTAATTTCAGGAGTTTATTAAAGGCGTACTGTACTGTAGGCTTATTGTTGAACTGTTGTGCGGTGTTAGACCTTAGGTAGCGGAAGTCACCCGACAAGGGACGGCTTTGGAGACGAATGGAGAGGGTGTATCTTGGACATGGAAATGTTACAATCAGGGAATTCTCGTGCTATTTACTACTCAGGCTTCTTGATTTTTTCCCGACGGTTTGACGTGATTAGCGGGGGCTGATCGAGGTTACGGGGGCAAGCTCGCCGGCAACAGTGTACCTGCATAACACACCGATAAAAGTGATAGAATTGCGTTTCATCTTTGAGTCGATCAGAAGCATGTGGATCTGATGAATGGCGATGTCATCCTTTGACCACTGGGTTAAGGTCTAGGGATCTGCAGAAGGCCGCACTGCATTTGTCGCAGCCTGCAAACTGCTTGTCCCAGGAACGATGCCTTATCACACTGCATATCCACAGGCCCCAAAGGACAGGTACAGAAGCCTTGATGATAGCTTAGCCACAGTTATCGTGCTGGTTCAACTAGGTCCATTATCTTCAGGCCCTGGCTCCAGGGAAGTCTTCTTCTTTTTCTCCTTCGCCTCCTTCTCCTTTTCTCCTTCTCCGTCTCCTTCACCTCTCCTTCTCCTTCTCCTCCTCCTCCTCCTTCTCCTTGCCCTTCCCCTTCTCCTCCTCCTCCTCCTCGTTCTCCTTCTCCTACTCCTCCTTCTCTCCTTCTCCTTCTCTTTCTCCTTCTCCGTCTCCTTCTTCAAATCTTCTTCCTATGATCTCACCCAAGGGTAGCAGTAGCTGTGGGCCCACACCAGCGCCTATTTCACTGTTCCCTGGTGCACATTCCTCCACGACAACCCTGTATCACTGCAGCATGCCAAACATGGCCAGGAAAGTTCACTTGCTCAATCCATGAGCTCCAGAGGATAAGCGAGTGCTTAATGTAAGGGATGACTATGGTGCAGAGTGAATTTGGTGTACTGGCTCATGTGCCTGCTGGGCATTTCGGCTCTGCTGCCGTACAACGTCATGCTGACGGAGGCAGAGTACTACACAGTTCGAACCCACCAGGAGCCAACCATCGAAATCCTTGCAGACAACTTTGAGACCATTCTTGTGAACAGCTACACAGTTGGGTGAGTTCCCCTTGCTACATGGCAACCCACACCCTGGGAAGCGGTTCTTGCCAATGTTTTCCCCATTGTGTGTGCTCTCCCTTCCTGCTTATCACCGCTACGTAGGCCTAATTGCTCCTGAATCATTCCAAATTTCTGTCATAAATGCATGCCATGCGTCATGAATCCAGGCCATGCGGGTGTGCCCTCCATCTCTGCGTATCAGTGCTCGATATGCCTGAGAATGTTCCTTTCTTCATTCCACCATGTGACTGTAATTGCATGCCACTGGGCTTGCCCTCAATCCCAGTTGGCTAATCAACCAAGATGATTGAGAGAGGGGAGGTTGTGGGTTAGTCAACCAAGAGGATTGAGAGCGGGGAGGCTATTGGCTAATCAACCAGGAGGATTGAGAGAGGAGAGGTAGTTGGCTAGTCAACCAAGAGGATTGAGAGCGGGCAGGTTGTTGGCTAATCAACCAGGAGGATTGAGAGAAGAGAGGGAGTTGGCTAATCAACCAGGAGGATCGAGGGAGGGGATGTTGTTGGCTAGTCAACCAAGAGGATTGAGAGAGGGCAGCTAGGTGGCCAGTCAACCAAGAGGATTGGGAGCTGGGAGGTTGTTGGCTAATCAACCAGGAGGATTGAGAGAGGGGAGGTTGTTGACTAATCAAGCAAGAGGATTGGCAGCTGGGAGGTTGTTGGCTAATCAACCAGGAGGATTGAGAGAGGGGAGGTTGTTGACTAATAAACCAAGAGGAATGTGAGAGGGGCCGGGGGGACTGGTAGGAATCTGCTGACCTTCCTGCTGCTGGTTCCGTATGGAAAGCACCTCACCGTGAATGTGCAGATGCTGGTACCCCTGTGGACCATCCTGGTGGTTGTGGGCTCCCAGGCCGCCATGGCCCTGGTCCCCCAACTCAGTGGAAAGGTGTGCCACACCCTCTCTCCCTCTCCCCCCCGCTCTCGCTCTCTTGCACACCCATACACACACCCACCCACACGCGCGCGCGCACACACACACACACACACACACACACACACACACACACACACACACACACACACACACACACACACACACACACACACACACACACACACACACACACACACACACACACACAGACACAGAGGAAGGGCGGTGGGGGCAGGGACTGATTGTCTCTTTGGCAGCGCTCACTTGCTCTTACCAGACCTGCTTATCTTCTGACAGCGCCCGCTTTCTCCCGCCGAATTTACTTGTCTTCCGGCCCCGCTCCCCTGCTCTTGCTGCACTTACTCGGGGTCATCTTCGGGCAGCGCCCCCTTGCTCTTGCCAGACTGGTATCAATCTGTCTTTCAGCCATAGGTTGGAAAAGTGTGCTGTTAGTTTAATAAACTGTCTTTCGGTCATGGGCTGAAAACGTGAGCTGTCAGTTTAATCCAATCTATCTTTCGGCCATGGGCTGAAAAGTGGTGCTGTCAGATTAATCAATCTGTCTTTCGGCCATGGGCTGAAAAGTGGGCTGTGGCTGGGATGCGGGTGCGGGTGCGGCAGGTGGTGATTATCGTGACCATGGCGGGGGCCTCCCTGCTGGGAGTTGTGAGCGCAATGTTTCTGAGCGGAGTGTACGCGCTTGCCTCCTGGTTTCCCCCCATCTACACGCAGGTGATCGCCCTCTTCTGCCCTCTTTTGACGGCTGCGGATCTCCATGCACAGCTCCACGTTCCTGCTATTCCCCTGGGGCGGGGCGCACTTGTGTGTGTG
>KV908411.1:97500-98578 GCA_002005505.1 Botryococcus braunii
CAACGAGGGGGAGGAGGTGAGGGAGGGGAGAGGGGCAGAGGGGTAGGGGGGAGGGAGGGTATAATGGAGGGGAGAGGTGGAGTTGGTGTGTGTGTGTGTGTGTGTGTGTGTGTGTGTGTGTGTGTGTGTGTGTGTGTGTGTGTGTGTGTCTGTCCATGCACGCGCGCACTCGTGCACCTGCGTGTGCGCGTGCATGCGTGCGTGGGGGAGGGGGGGGCCGGGGGCAGGGAAAGGCGGATATGTACGTATGGAAGGAAAAAAAGAGTGGGTGGGGTGAGCGAAATTGAAAGCAGTTAACAACTGACAGGGGTCTGGGAATGTGCTACAGGGAACGATGTGGGACCATAATGTCCTTCAGCTTAACGTGTGGGATCATGGCAGGCTCTGTTGGCAGCTTGCTCATTATTCCGCAGCTTCAACACAAGTAGGGCCCTCTAGAGGTGCAAACAAGGTTGAACGGTTGACCGTCAACAGGGCTACTCAGTCGGAGCCCGTGCAACGTTGTCAACTGTAGCAGGACAATTAATTGTACTGGACAAGTGGTTCAAGCCGCTTCTACCTCTGGCGTTTAAATTTACCGCCGATGGCACAGTCTTATAAAAACTTCATAAAGCCTCTTGTAATTTTAATTAAATTTGCGACTCTTGCAGCGGTTGGCCATGTACGGCTGCACAGCCATTCCGTCTACCTGTACAGCGGCTGTGCATGTAGTAGACCTCTCATTGAACGATCCGTTGCATTGCAACAATGATTTTTGCAGCGGATGAGTTAGCGCTGAGGTTTGTTACACTTGCTCAGCAAAGTGCGTAGCGGATGAGTTCGCGTGCTTTAGTCACTCATGGGGGATCACTGATCAGTGTAATACCAATGTTTCCTTCACATGGCGTTTGTTGCACATCAAACATGGTTCGTTAGAATCCATTAATGTCACGATCCCAACTCGTTCAGAATCCATTAATGTCACGATCCCAACATTGAAGCCTGTGTATCCATATGGCGGCCATTGCAGCAGTCGCTGTGAGATCCTATCCGGATCCAGATGCACTGAATTGCACTTGCAAGCGTACTTAAGTGGCCT
>KV908411.1:116365-126365 GCA_002005505.1 Botryococcus braunii
TTGAGAAGTTACTTGCATGTACTCATGCACGGCTCTGTCTAGGATGGCCAAACAAAGCAAAAGGAGCAAGAACCCACCGGGAGGATCAGGCCATTGATGGATTTGAACAGCCGTTTCAGCTCAGCATCACTGACATAGAACCTGTGTCCCCACATCCCCACATCTTGGTTAGCAGTAGGGGGCACTACTTATCTAACAAAACATCCGAACCGCTCATCTATATCGCTTTGCATCCGTATTGCCTCCGCCGTAGCCTGACTGGGAGATCCCACAAGAAAACAAAACAGCAGTCCTTTCAGACAAAATCAAAGGGCTTTGTAAATCAAATGTAGCCATATACACTGACACATGTGGTTTACAAGATACTTTCCTGGACCCAATCTTGCACGCTCTGATTGATCACCCCAGGGTAAGCTAGGCAGAGCCAGTGGCACAAACACTTCGGCACGCTAAGACCAAGTGCGAGTGTTTAAAAGGGTGCATTGCGGCCCACCTTATAGGAACTGCACGGCCCCCTGCCGATTCAACCCATTTAACGAAAGCCGCCGCAACATATGATCTGGCCCGACGAGTATACGCGTGTGAGACACGAAGTGTGGTAACAATGATGCACTTAACAGCAATAACAGTACGTTCGTACAGAGAATCCATGACTAATTTAACACGTACTTTCCCGGGCAGTGATGACAAGCCTGTGCCAAGATTCCAATCAGAGGCCGCTCATTTTTCACGTCCGGATCATCAGGATCCACTAGAGGCTGTGACGTTTTATCGACTTGATTAGGAAGCTCGAGCCTGGGTGTGGCTAAGCACCCAGTCAAAAAAGCCACCAGGACGAACACCGGTAACCTAAGCAGTCCCATCTGCTTCCGGCCGGACCAAAAGGTCGGAAGGAGCAGGTGACAAATAACCTGACACTCCTCGAAATCACGGAGATCTACAAGTCTTCCAGTAATGTCCTTGGGGCTTTCAAATCAAACGGAAGTCAGCGTAAGTGGGCTGTATATGCCCCGCACCACATTGGAGATAGCTTTCACGTGATAGGCTATCACTGATCACGAGGGTACCGGCTGCAACGAGAAACGCGGCCAAAGTGGTTGCGTGCCACGTGGAGTGCTGCTCCAATGCGCAGGCCCGGTTGAAAGCCGGAGGACATAAGGTTCCCGGGCATAAGGTATCACAAAGAAGCGGTAGTCTAATAGCCAGAAAATGCAGTTCTACTGATGTATGTTTTGATTTGACTGATTCTATTGCATCCTGATCTAACTTAGCCCAAAAGGTGAATCATTGTCCTTGGAAAACGCCGCGGCGCTGCGTACTCCTCAGATCAGGCAAACAAGGGTGTTTTCTCCTAGCCAACAAATAGAGGAAACTCAAGGTAATCAGGTGCATTCGCTGTAGCTTGAGTAGTTGTCTATATACGCGAATTGTCAGACCTGGTAGATCTCTTGGCTGACACAGTTCCGTACAATGTAATGACGAACTGACAGCGAAAGGCAAAGCTACGCGCGCTGATTTGCGTTGGACACACTGTTTTATCTTTTGAAAGATGGCGAGACCCACGAACGATACTTTAGAGGTTTTGTGCGTACTGTCTTGACCGGAAGACTTAAGTTGCCGGTTGTTGCTCCCTAACGTCCTCGTTTGCGCTCCTCGCAATCAAACGTGATGGCACTTCAACTTAAATTAATATTTATGGTTACAGAGGTCAAGAAGAGCTAAAGTTTAGCAGCTGGTGTCACGTGCAGATTGGCGTTCGCGGTGCACTGTCCTGAGAGCCTCGGGATCCACGGCGACCAGTGAGCCTACAGACCGAAGTTCAAAGTTGTACCGTCTCAAGGTACTCACAGGCATTTTTTGATGGGAATGAGCTTCCGTGTAGAGTTATGACGGGTCTCTGGGTCACCGTGATCTCTCTAATCAGCTTCTCGTGGCTAGACGAATGCAATTTTTTCGTCTTTACAATTGTGGATGAAACAGTATCTCCTCTTCCTCCTCCTCCTTCCTCCTCCTCCTCCTCCTCCTCCTCTAACGACGACGACGACGATAGTGTCTCGAGCTTGGTTCTCCTTGGGATTCTGACCGTGTATCCTTTGCAATGATTTCTTGTTGCATACTTCAATTTCAAAGCAAAGGCAGCTTGAAGAAGACTGTCCCAGGTGGCAGTCTTGCTGGGTGGTAGCTAGCGATGGAAGAGCTAGTTGGGGCATTTTTGATTTTCCATATTGCACACAACTTTCGGAGACTCGTCCAGGATATGGTTGGCAAAATGAATCCTTGATCAAGTTCATGAAGCACACGATGGTCGGAGATAGACGTTGTTTTCCCCCTTTTCCTTGCAAGTAAGAGGTGGGCGTGTCCAGCAAATCCCTATATGGGATGGAGGAACACACACTAGATCCTCGTGAGATACCCTGATAAGGAAAATGTGTGCAGAAATTGATCTCGCGAGCGAAAACTGTGAGCAATAGAGGGTTGCATAAAGCTTCTTCAGTGCAGATCACAAGAACGAAACCTCCAGGGGAACGATCCAAGGTCTAAATGCCCAGCCCTCTTCAAAACTCGAAAAAGGGAGCACTTAAAAAGAAGATTTGTCAGGGCTGAACCGCAGACTGATCATATGTTGGGGGAATACTGTGGGAAGCAGGTTTCTTGCTGCTAAGCTAAGGAGAGCTGGGCTTACAGAGGCCACAAACAGCTTTGAAATTGGAACAACATTTTGAAAGTGATGGAAAGGGAGAGTCAGAAGTTGCCAGCAGAAATTACTTCTAAGCACACGATTGCTGCAGCTGATGCTCCAGAGGGAGGCGATCAACAGGCAGTGCACGATCTCAAGGGCATACAAAAAGACATTGACAGCATCCAAGAAACAGCTGTCACTGCTGTCCAAAAGATTAGAAATCTAGAACAAGACACAACAGAAGCCCAAAAACATTCTGCTATGTCATGGGATGATGTAGACTCTCTTCGTGACCATGTGGCAGTCTGTGAGGCCAATGTGAGGGACCTGGAGGCACGACAACGGAACCCACTAGCAGCCTTTGGAGGGCAGGCAGTAATTGATATAAGTACAGCAATCGCAACAAACAGTAGTCGCTTCAAACGAATGCCACTTGGTCCTATTGGAAGTCTCCTCGAGCTAACTGATCAACGGTGGTGCAAGGCTGTAGAAGCTTCTATCGGTCATGTGTTTGATAGGTTTGTGGTCCAAAGCGAAGCGGACTTTGAGGCATTGTCGAAACTTGCCGAGGAAGTGGGGAGATCAGAATACCTGACAATTTCATTATACAATCGTGATCCTTTGCAGCTGGACATCTCAGCAGCAAGTTCGAAAGAACCGCCGGTTCCTGAGGAGTATCTCACTGTTTTGAAAGTTTTGGTGTTTCCTAAGGATCCAACCCAGGCGGTGCTGCTCCGAAACATCCTCATTGGTGCCACATCCCTAGATCGCCACATGCTCGTCCAGACAGAGGAGGATGCACTCAAACTCATGCGAGACGAGTCCGGACCCCTGCTGCAGGGCACGGTTTCCTCCGTCTTCACGGCAGATGGTTACCAGGTATCTGCCATTAGAAGCGAATATAGTACTACGCGCTCCATCTATTATTCTACTCCGACTGACAAACGCCCACCCAGCCTCATTCGGGATCCTAGCAAGCTTTTGGTGCAAGCACGACAGGAGCTCGCGGAAGCCCAAAAAGAGCTAGATGCCGCTGAAGAAGCGCTCGGCCGCCAGGAGGAAGGTGTCGAATAGATTAATCTCTAAGGATATCAAGAACTGCGTGGAATCAGAAACGCTTGGCGGGCATTGAAAGGGACAGGCTGCATCCATGCGCTAATTAGCTGATTGCTAAACTGAATGTCATCGCATTATTATTGCATAATATGCCAGTGGAACAAGGGAACGTTCCGGAAGAAGGACTGTTCTTGTGTTTGCAAGTCCTATCTTTAATGTTAGGGGTGAGTGTTGAGGTTTTTAGGGTTTCAGGGCGTGGTGACCATGATACCAAAACATTTGGTAATAGCTCCGAACATTTTGGTTCCGTTCTGGAACGCTCCGTTGGCCGCTGGGGTTTCTCTTAAAGGGACGCGGAGGAACAGCGGCTTTTGCCTTTTGTGCGCTCCGATATCGATATTGCTGCCGGGGCCCGTGGGAGTGCAATGCACCTGGTGCATGGCAGGAGAAACGGAGTTGCATTTTCTGACTTTCCGACCTGGTAAGCCTAGCTTGGCACATGTGTGAGCCACATTGTACAGTGAGGCTCGACGTTGAATAATTTGGAATTGGTGACCTTGCTGGCCGGGTCAACTTCTTTAAAGATTTTCGTGGAACAACTAATGCGTGTGCTTAGCCCATTGGGTGAGAAGGCCTGCAGACAAGCACATCATTGTCACAGCCGAAACCACGAACTGGGTCTCACTAGGGTGGCTAACCCACCAATCAACTGCTAAACTGCACAAAGATTAGATATGTCATCTCATGTCCAATTTCATCCTTGGTCAAAGCCTCATGAAGAACTACTGTGACACACGCGAACGTAAAAATGTAGGAAGGAAGGAAGTATTTGGGGAGTTAAAGGACAAGTGAAATATGTCAGTCTCAGGCCCCCGATGCCCGAATAGTCACGTTTCGACATCGATGGATATCCGAATGGCCGTAAGTGCAGAAATTGTATATGCCCGTGTAGAAGTCACACGATAAGAACATCAATACAATAATAATACGCCAAGGAATAAGGAGTTGCAGGATGCCTTGAGCTTACCGCGCCCTCCGTGGGCCCGCTGGGGGACCAGGTTTCGGTGGGCGTCAGGGGACTGGCCACTCTACTGCACCCTTCAGCTGCGGCATAACGCTGCCACTCGACCATCGCATTCTCGTGTAATTTGCTTTCCCAGGGTGTGCATTCCATAAGTGATTAATTTCGTAAACAGGCCCATTTCCTTGCCGTTATGGTGGATTTGCTGCATTATGTAAACGGCGGAGTTTAGGTGCTAGAACTGCTCAAGAAGGGGCCGGACTTGGCCACCATGGCTACCCCAATGACAGTCCTTACAGCGAATACTAGGCGGGAAACAGGAAAGAAAGCGCAGTTTGGGAATATTATGGCCGCAAAGGTAACCTCCGAATATGGCGGCAGATCTAGATCTGGGAATGCACAGCATCATGTTTAACTTACGTCTGCTGATTTCAGGCCGTCTCGGATATCGTAAGGACAACAATGGGGCCAAGTGCGATGTTGAAAATGATTTTAGATGCAAGCGGAGGTAAAATCTCCGCTCCGTGTTTGAGCGAACATGAAGCTGGGTCTCAATCATCACAGACGGGTCCATTCCACTAGCATTTAATTTAAGTACATCATGTTGTTTTGTAACTTTTGAAAGTCTGGCCCACTGACATCTGATTCGATCTTTGGGATCGCCTTTCTTACCAACTAGGATGTCTGAACAGGCATAGTCATCACAAACGACGGCAACGCCATATTGCGCGAGATTGATGTGTCCCATCCTGCTGCAAAGGTTTGGGTCCCCCAAGGATATGTCTGACAATCTAACGCTGCTGTGTCAGGAGGCACTTGAGTGCTTGCTTAACGTATTTGAGGGGGATCTCCATCTGTCATTCGGTTCGCATTTGCATGACTTTTTGACTTCATTTCATGCTCATTGGGTCACAGTGGCGAGACTGCTCCATAATTTGCGGCTGTCTTTGGTCGTATTGAATGGGTGTTGACATCGAGGTTTGGCGCCCAAACAAGGATTGGCTTAAGTTAGGTTGCTGGGGTGGGTACAGTCAGTCATAGAGCTCAGCAGGAATCAGGATGATAACGTGGGGGATGGGACCACGTCAGTGATTATACTGGGTGCGTTGCCTTTGCTTTCCCATTTCTTGTAAGTCCTTTCCACGTCCAGTCATTCTGCACGATGCATTCACTCTCGAAAACTTGCTTGATCTATGTCTTTATGTCTGGAGCACACCATCCTGCAAATGGGTTCTCCGGCTTCCCACCAAGGCATTTTCACTGGCTCGGCCTTTCGGTGCATTCTTCGCATGTCACACACCTCCAGTGCTCCTTCGTGTTTCTACAAGGCTGGTGGCATGTGATGAAGGAATTTTGTGTTCAAATGGACTCAACCAAATGACTTAATGGACTCAACCAAATGAGTTGGATAGGAGAGAAAGGATGAGTTGGAGAGGAGAGACAGGAAGTTTGCTTTTGAGAGAGGGGGCTTCTCCATTCGCGCCTCCGGTTTGGCAATTGGGAGACCGGGGTCTCGTCAAAGCGTCAGGGAGGTGCATTTCTTTGGTGGATTAGAAACATTGTAAATCGCTTTTGTACCGGGTACTACATGTCAATAGCTTGAAATTCAAAGATAGATTTCCATACACCAGGAAGAGATTCGACACCCCACAATAGACAGAGTGGGTCAAGGCGCTGTGCCTCCTTCGGTTCTCTGCAAATTTTGCCCCTCCCCTTGTCTACTGAGGCCTGCTTGAGTTGCCTGAGGAATTCCCAGGGTCCCAGGGAAATAAAGCCAATGTAAAACATGCTTCCCATCATGGAATGCTGCCTGTGAGTGGTGCAGGGGGGCAACAAGGCATGCAGGCATGTGCCAGTGACATGCTGCCTACGTTTAGCTGACTGACTGACGAAAATGAGATGTGTGAAGCTGTGGTTGCATCACATGGGCGCTCCCTGCATCAGCTAACAATTTGGAGGGACCGGGGGGGGGGGATGCAGCGGGGGAGATCCTGTATGTGGCCGAGCAGTTTTTGGAACAGAATCTGCATCCAACCGTCATTATCAGGGGCTATGTCAAGGTGGGGACCCGGCCCAGGGCGGTTCTTGCTTGGGTCCTTTTGTGTTTGGTTACTCCTTTTATGGGGGTCTTTCTTCGCCACGGCTCATGCTCATCAGCCAGCTCCCCCACCCTCTCTCTCTCTCTCTCTCTCTCTCTCTCTCTCTCTCTCTCTCCTCTCTCTCTCTCTCCTCTCTCTCTCTCTCCTCTCCTCTCTCTCTCTCTCTCTCTCCTCTCTCTCTCTCTCTCTCCCCCCCCCCCCCCCCTCCCTCCCTCTCTCTCTCTCTCTCTCTCTCTCTCTCTCTCTCCTCTCTCTCTCTCTCTCTCTCTCTCTCTCTCTTCTCTCTCTCTCTCTCCTCTCTCTCTCTCTCTCTCTCTCTCTCTCTCTCTCTCTCTCTCTCTCTCTCTCTCTCTGTCTGTCACACACACACACACACACACACACACACACACACACACCACACACACACACACACTCACACACACACACACTCCCACCGTCCCCTGTCCTCTTCCCTCCCTTCCCCGTCCTCCGTCACTTGCACATCCGGGTGCCATACGGCACGCATGAGCGTAAGGGGCAGGCCGCACATTGCCAGGCCAGGCGGGGAGCATGGGGCACTGCTGTACAGGACAAATCTGAATGGAATCCTGTCCAAATACGAGGGGGAGGGGGTGAGGGCCCGCAGGCTCTGGAAGATGCCATCAAGGTCATTGACGGGCTGTCCTTCAGGATCGACCCGGACAACATGGAGGCCATGCTCAAGCTTGTTAACAGTTGCATTGGCACCAAATTCAGCAGCCGCTTCGGCAGCTTGATCCCTGTGAGAGCAACGCCTGCTTTCCCCGCCCCCTCTCCCTCTGTTTCCCATCCCCTCCCACACATCTCACGCCGCCATGGGTGAAAGCCTGTAACACATCGACAGTCGTGGAAGGTCATTTACTACGCACCTGTTCGAAGTTCATGTGTGTGTAAAGTTGTGTGTATGTGTTTTTTGGGGGGGTTGTGTTCATGTGTGTGTGTTTGTGTGTGTGCGTGTGTGTGTGTGTGTGTGTGTGTGTGTGTGTGTGTGTGCGTGCGGCGTGCGTGCGTGCGCACGCATGCGTGCGTGAGAAGGAAGAGAAGGGAGGCGGCAGAGAGTATGAGTCAGTGTGTGCTCGTATGCGTGTGCGATGGTGTGCTGTCTGTGTGTTGGGGGCAGAGAGCGGGAGAGAAGGGGGAGCAGGGAGGGAGGGAGGGAGAGAAGAGAGAGAAGAGAGAGAGAGAGAGAGAGAGAGGAGAGAGAGAGAGAGAGAGAGAGAGAGAGGAGAGAGAGAGAGAGAGGAAGAGAGAGAGAGAGGAGAGAAGAGAAGAGGAGAGAGAGAAGAGAGAGAAGAGAGAGAGAGAGAGAGAAGAGAGAGAAGAGAGAGAGAGAGAGAGAGAGAAGGGGGAGGGGGAGAGAGAGAGAGAGAGGGGGGGGGGAGAGAGAGAGAGGGGGGGGGGGGGAGGCGGGGGGGGGGGAGAAAGGAGGAGGAGGTTGAGGCCAATGTGAGATGTTTTCAATCACTTTAAAGTTGAACTTCGCAAAAGGCTTTGGCTTGTGCTGGGCTTGCGCAGCAACTGGCAATAGAGGCGGTACGGACTGTGGCGGTGAGGGTACCGGACGGGAGCACGGAGGTGGACATCAAGAAGTATGCCAAGGTGGAGAAAATCCCTGGAGGAGCTGTGGAGGACAGCCGGGTTCTGAAGGGGGTCATGTTCCAAAAGGATGTTGTGGCTCCCGAACGAATGCGACGAGTTATAAAGAACCCCCGAGTGCTCTTGCTGGATTGCCCTCTGGAGTACAAGAAAGGGGAGAACCAAACTAATGTGGAGCTCACCCGGGAAGAGGACTGGTTCGATCCCCAGGCCTGGTGTCGCTGTAGCTGTGCATTTTTGTCAGTTACCTTGGACTGGCTCACGCACCTCATCTTTCATCCATACATTGTTTGCCGTGTTATGCATAACGGATGTTGCCCATGTCTGCTTGTGGTTGGAGTTTTGGTAAGGGTGCCTGAAGACGTTTCAAAATCAACCTCAAGTGCACCATGTGCGATGCACGCGCGTGTGCATGTGTGTGTGTGTGTGTGTGTGTGTGTGTGTGTGTGTGTGTGTGTGTGTGTGTGTGTGTTACACGCTCTGTGTGTGTCTGACGCACGCCGCCCCTCTTTCTGTCGCCCAATCTTTGTACGCATCGCCTTACACGTCTTGCGCCTTTCCTTTGTGGACCCAAATATCCGGGAATGGCGCAGGAAAGAAGAGGCGTCTTGCGTTGAGTCTGCCTGCTTGCGTCTTGCATCCATCCAAAAGTCAGGATGCCTTCTTTGGTTATGTTTTTATATTTCCCTCTGTCTGTCCTTCCTTAAGGCAAGTTTGCTTTATTTATGAATATGAAGTGCGCGGCCTTCTTCGCGCTAGAGCAGAAGACCGGAGGGGAATGGAACAAACAAACCCAAAACAAAACAACAACCAAAAAAAAAAAAAAAAAAAAAAAAAAAAAATATATGTCTTGTCGATGATATGGGGTTTGCGTGGGAATCGAACGCAGGAAGATGCTGTTGAAGTTGGAGGAGGACGCCATTCTGCAAATGGTGAAAGACATTGTGGAGTTCAAGCCGGACCTGGTGATCACGGAAAAGGGGTTGTCTGACTTGGCAATGCACTACCTTGTCAAATTGGGCAAGGAGGCGGGAATAGAGGGCGGCATCTCGGCCATCCGCCGGTTGCGAAAAACCGACAACAACCGTATCGCCCGGGCCACGGGTGCAACGATTGTGCACAGGTGGGATCATGCCCAAACTCTCTGGCCTAATGGGGTCCTTGCCCCAGCTTTCAATGCCTCCCAGCATCTTCCTTGCTTCCCCTTCTCCCCAGCCCTCCCCCATCCCCTCCCCTCGCCCAAGGATGCAGTCCCAAAATGAAATGACATGAAATAGAATAAAATAAAGTGAAATAAAATAAAATAAAATAAAATGAAATGAAATGAAATGAAATGAAATGAAATGAAATGAAATGAAATGAAATGAAATGAAATGAAATGAAATAAAATAAAATATTGTCATAGGCCCCCCCCCCCCCCCCACCCAGTTTTTATACAAGGCTGCTATGAAATTTCCCAACAGGGAAAGTTATAACTGAGAGCTCTCCTTTCACAATTGTTTTGGTTTACCGAAAGCACCATAGTAA
>KV908411.1:131365-221365 GCA_002005505.1 Botryococcus braunii
GGCCAATGCTACAGGCATGGAAAAATCAAGCGTCTGGGCTGTGCTCGCACACTGTGAATTTACACTATGCATCTACACCAGAATGCACACACGGTACTGTGCATTTATGACCAGCTCCAAAGGCATCTCAGGCGTCAGAGACACGATGTCCTCCGTGATCATCTTTTGGCGACTTTTTAAGATTGTTGTTGCTGTTGTTGTTGTTGTTGTTGTTGTTGTTGTGTGTGTGTGTGTGTGTGTGCGTGCACACGTGTGTGTGTGTGTGTGTGTGTGTGCGTGCGTGTGTGCGTGCGTGCGTGCGTGCGTGCGTGCGTGTGTGTGTGTGTGTGTGTGTGTGTGTGTGTGTGTGTGTGTGTGTGTGTGTGTGTTTTACTTCTCTCAACTTCTTCATAGGGGCGTTTGTACATGCTGTTTGGTCACATTGTCGTCCCTTCTCTTTCATTCTTCGTATATCAGCGCATTGCCACAGCACTACGAGTCTAAGGGGTACATGGCAAACACCTGTCCGTTGTGTAACAAATTCCAAGGGAACCGTGCACCGCATCTACAAAGCGTAGCGATATGCCAGAACTAGGCGCTTCTGGTCGTGGAACATGTTGTCTATGATACGTTAAGCTTAGTGGATCTGGTCACATCCCACTGAGCTTTCACGCGATTACACGTCCCCCGTGGGGGGGGGGGGGGGCGGCATGACTTCGTCGTGTTTTGGTTGGGGGAATCATGACTTTACACGGTCTTTTTTTGGGGCCCGGGGAAGGGTGGGTGTGTCATGAGTCATGACTTTACAGGTTCGGGTTACCCTTGAACAGTGAGGCCGTACCCTGAAAGTACCGGATCCATGAGCTCATGGATCAAGTCCTTCAGGGCATGTGTACGCCCCTCAGCACTGTTCACGTGGACCCGGCCCACAGCCGCCCTTGCAAGGCAAATGTAACCGTACATGTGTATTGGTCAGAAGGGCAGGCACGTTTTCAACATGATTGTTAGAAATCTGACAATGACTCGGCCAGACATCCCGAAACCGCCCTCCTCCCACCCCCCCACACACACACACACACACACACACACACACACACACACACACACACACACACACACACACACACACACACACACACACACACACAACACACACACACACACACACACACACACACACACACACACACACACACACACACACACACACACACACACACACACACACACACACACACACACACACACACACACACACACACACACACACACACACACACACACACACACACACACACACACACACACACACACACACACACACAACACACACACACACACACACACACACACACACACACACACACACACCACACACACACACACACACACACACACCACACACACACACACACCACACACACACCACACACACACACACACTCCACTCACTCACTCACTCACTCACTCACTCACTCACTCACTCACTCACTCACTCACTCACTCACTCACTCACTCACTCACTCTCTCTCACACACTCACACACACACAGACACACACACACACACACACACACACACACACACACACACACACACACACACACACACACACACGCATGCACGCACATGCAGGCACACACGCACGCACACGTGCATGCAAGCACGCATGCATGCTCGCACCCAGGCACTCATGCATGCACGCACACATGCAGACACACAGGTATGCACGCATCAAAAACAAGTCTGTCTATACAAGTCAGTTTGCGAATGTTATCTTCTATGTCGCTCCCGAGGGACAGGTTTGTGTGTGTCCCAGTGGCCGTTGAGGAGCCGGTGCCGCTCCCCGGGCCTCAACCCATTTACCCAATACCCGATAGGCTCGCCCAAAAGATGACACCAGACCAGCTTAGACCGTTTGTGGATGAGGAGACGTAAACAATCAACCGGTCCGTATCCTGTCTTCCTTTGGTCAGCCACTCAAGTAACCGTTACTTGAGGGCTTACTTGCGTCTAAATCCTCAAAGCGAGGTTTAGATGGCTTTCTCTTGATAGAGATTTTCTGCGAAGGTACAGATGGTGATCTCCTTCGACTTAGTGTCTCGCATGGGGTAGCAACATTCGGTCAGGTCCCATCCGTCACAGGGCGCCCATTCCCTTCAGAGATCCTGCACTTCGTAAATGAGATTGCTCTTGATCAACCCGCTTTCCTCGATAGTCAGACCCCTTTCGTGCAAAGTCTGCAGTCGGCCAGCAAGACGAAATTGATCACACCGATAACCGCAAGATGTTCGCCCCGTTAAATCCGCCAAAGTTGTTTGCTCTTCAGCCATGTCCACAACTTCCCATACCCCAAGAGGTTATTGACTTTACAACGATAACCACAACAGATTCCATCCCTAGCTCTGTCTCTTGTACCTTAGGTCGGGAGGCAGGAGAGAGTAAGGCAGAAATGTGTGTATGTTGTCGTAGTGTCGTAAACCATCCATTGAAAATATGATTCTCAAGCGGGGGCACAAGAAAATATGGATTGCCATGTGTGCTGTGGGGAAATGTTCCATGGTCGTACCCAATGGTCGTCCCAAATAAGCCGGGAATTGAAGTCCTGGCGTGGTGGACCCAAGGGGAAGGTGGCGGTGATGGGTCCTCCAAAAGGTGCAGCCAAAGCAAAAGGATATAGGAGACTGAGCGTGAGTTGGAATCTGCTGTGGTTGTAGTTCTTTAGTCAATAACATGTTGGGGTATGTGAAGCTATGGACGTTGCTGGTGTAAATAACTTAAGCGGATTTGAGGGGCGGTACTCTTGCGGTATTGGCATGATTGATATCCTCTTGCTAGCCGACTGCAGACTTTGCGCGAAAGGGGTTTGACTGTCTAGGAAGGCATGGAGATTTAGAGCAAACTCATTAATGAAGTGCAGGACCTCTGTAGGAGATGGGTGCACTGTGACCAATGGGACCTGACCAATTGTTGCTACCTCGTGCGAGACACTAAGTCGTAGGAGATTACCATTTGTTGTTTCACAGAATACCCTTATCAATGGAAAGCCATCTGAACCTCGCTTTAAGGATGGATACGCCGGTAAGCCCTCCAGTAATACTAGAGTGGCTGACCAAAGGAAGATAAAATACGGCCCGGCTGACTGTTTGCGCGTAGAAATCTGGTACACAAACGGTTTAAGCTGGTCTGGTGTAATCTCCGAGACTATCAGGTAGTGAGTAAATGGGTTGAGTCCCGGGGAGCGACACCGGCATCTCCACAGCCACAGGGACACGCACAAGCTCGTCGCTTGGGAGCGACATAGAAGCTAACCTTCAAAAAAATTGACAAGTATAGACATAATTATGTAAAAACTTCAAAAGTTGAGAGCAAGCTCGTACGTTGCAGGAATTACTGATCGAGGAGTCTGATGCTCGGCACAAGGTATCGGAACGTCCGCAATGCGACAAACCTATGCATCCAAGCTCACCGGAGATGAACTTACACTTATCAATCCAATAACTCCAGTTCCAATAACTCCAGTTCCAAGGTGTTGTTGACTCCTGATGCGCGCTGGTGCAAGCGTTTCAACGTAACGTTGCCATTACCCTCCCACGTGGCTGCGTAATCTCAATTGTACCATACGATCCTGATGGGGTTGGGCCCAGCAGATCGCCACGCCGAAAACCGCTCATCCTCGATCTCCAATCCTTCTTGATCACTTTCAGGCACTTAACCGGTTCAAAAAGATAGATTGTACTATTCATATGAAAAAACTCAACAATTTCCGAGATTACTCTTGTTATGTAAGTTAACCATGTGACTTAGCTAGGACTATAGCTTGATACCCTTCAATTTTGGTCGCGGTGTTCAAGTGGAGGGAAGGGGATTGCGCATCTGCAACAGTCCTGTGAACGTCTCACGCAATGGCTCTATTACTGTTAACAAGATCGTCAGCAAGAGCTATTCGTGAAAGTGCCTGGAGGTCGTCGCCCATTTTCCGTCGACCTTATGTGTTCGACGTTCTTGGCATTGGTATTGGCATTTTGCGTCCTTTTGTAAATTAACCGACATTTTGATGTTGGATGTCGTAGGTCCGTGGGGCTATCCTGTACTCGGTGCTTTGCTGCTGCGCCACAGGCGGCCACTCCGGACTCTCCAACGTTCGAGGTGCCCGCAGGCCATGCTAAGTCTGACTTGTCGAGCACCGCTTGTAATATAGGGCTTAATAGAAGACGAGATCTCACGATGAGGCAGGACATCCGTGTTTTTGTTGATGGGACTGCAAAGTCCATCGCAGATGTCTTCAAGGTACGAGTTGTTTAAAGAAGGCAGTCTGCTAGTCGGCCTGCATATATGTCTGGCATACCCTGTAGTTCAGAAAACGTGTGGTTCAGTATGTATGCTTGTCAGCAGGGGGGGCCTACTCTCATTGCACGTGCTGTTTACGTTGGGTTAGCACAGTCACCGCTCATAAGTTGTCATCAACCTTTCTATGGTAAAACAGCTTGTAACTACACGTTTATCACACTGGCTAGCGACCTTCATGTTCACTGCTTACAATATATGTGGGCTGCGCTCCGTCCAAATTGGTTGCAACATTGATCTCAATTTCCGCGCTGCCTGACATTTCTATGATTGACTGTGCTAGGGACACACATCAGTGTTCTTTGGGGTCCCGGATATGGGAAAGGTGTGCTCGGAAAAGCATGCGCCCGGCTATGTGGACCAAGTAAGCTTCACTTTGCTCGCTCGGTGTTACCCTCTGCGACTGCACTCCAACTAGCTCTCCTCAGATTCTAAACTGCCATATCACATGCTCTGGAACAGTCTGGAGGGGGAACTTCATGTCTATGACACTGAATTTCATGTGTGACACTGCCTGTATACAACTCTCTGCCAGGCCCTTTCTTCAGAACATTCTTCTGGAAAAAGCGGAGCCTCTGGGCTCTTGTTCGTGTACAGTGGAAGTTGGTTCATTGACTGGCTTGGAGCCTTCCTGGTCCAAGGGGTGTAACATCGCACATCTTCCCAAGCATGCAGTGATGGTCATGGATTGAGTACTGCCCTCTCATACAGTCATCTAGGGAAGATTGGGTTGGGAGGGGTAACGGCGCTGAAGGAGATTCTCCAGGTATGCTTGGTGAGTAGAGGAGAGCAAGCAAGTGTGGAAGGGGTTGTGCATGGGCATCTATAGTGAGGGTGAGGGGAGGGAGCTAGACATGGTGAGGGAGATAGAGCTTACAGTGGTGAGGGAGATAGAGCTGACAACGGTGAGGGAGATAAAGCTAACAAGGGTGCAAGAATGGGTGGACCCATGCAAGCACAGTAAGGAAGTATAAAGAAAAGGGCCGGAAGGGATGGTGTCCACGTGCAATTTTAGCATGGGAGGGTATTCCTCTCATGAAGGTAAATGGAGGTGTACACATGGAACTTCAGTTTGGGAGGGTATTGCTCTCATGAAGGTAGATGCGGGTGCAGACATAAAAGCTCACTTTGGGAGGGTATGCCTGTCATAAAGGTAGATGCGGGTGTACAAATAGATGCTCAGTTTGGGAGGGTATTCCTGTCAGGAAAGTAAATGCGGGTGTACACATGGAAGTTCAGTTTGGGATGGTAATATCCTCATAAGGGTAAGTGCGGATGCTAAGAGCGCAAGCACTCACGGATTGACGCGTGCGGGGAAACAGGTGGCGGCATTGAAGAAGCTGGGAGTGGACAAGGTTTGGACCGTTGCAGTTGCAGATTCGGAGGCAATGGCAGATTGGGCCAAAAAGATCGGGCTGGATGTTTCAAAGGTGCTTTTGAGCGATCCCTCGCATCGTAGTCAAATCAGGTTCCCGGATGTGGGCATGCGTCTGGGAGGGAGAATTGTCTGGGTTATAAGTTTGGGTTTGTTTTACACACCGTATGACCAAATGCACGATCGCACATTGAATGACCCAGAGGGCCCGTGATATTTGAAGTAACAATATCACGAACATGTTGGGGGAGGGGGGGGGGGGGGGATGACAGTGCTGTAGTACTTGAACTGGCGATGTCAAGAACAGTATACCGGTGGGCATGGTGTTTGTGAAATTTCCGCCCGGGGGGGGGGGGGGGCGCAGTGACGGCAAAGATATCTGGAGCGTTATTGTGTTAGGAATGTGATGCAGGGATTGGCATGTCAATTTGGGGGGGGGGGGGGGATAACACAGAAGGGCCCAAGATCTTTGGAGCGTTATGGTTCAAGAAATGATGCAAGGACGGGCATGATGTTTAATGGGGGGTGAGAATGATACAGAGAGAACAGTGATAATTGGAGGACCGTGTTAATGTAAAACCATGATGTAAGAATGGACATGATCTTTGATGGCGGAGGTGGGGGGGGGGGGGAGAATGACACCCAGAGGGCTATGTGGAGTGCAAAGATTAAGGCCATAATTTAAGGATGGTCATTTTGGTTGAGATGGGGGCTTGGGGGGGGGGGGGGGGATTGAGACGGAGACGGCCGTGACATCTGGAGTGTGAATGTGAAGAGCATAACGCAATTATGGGCATGTTGGCTGATGCGAGGGTAGGAATGACGCAGAAAGGGCCATCATATTTGATGTTGCGCATGATGCAGAAGGGAGGGGAATGATGTTAAATGGGTGGGGCGAGAAAGTGAGTTACACACAGAGAGAGGGGGGACAGTGGTTCAAACCTCCTGAGGGACTGTCCTGAATGCAGGTCGGCTTGTTGTCCGACAAAACAGGAGCCTTTGCTCGCATGCTAGGCGTGGAGCTCATCCCGTCTTCTGGGCCTGCCAAAACTCAGAGGTGGAGCCCCTCCTTACTGCTTTCCTGCATTTATTTTTTCTTCAGCATCCCAGGGACCACCTCGTTATTTTCTTTCTTTATTGTTATTTTCCCGGATTTATTTTTTTACTGCATCCCGAGCATCCCCTGGCCAATTCCCATGGGTGGCAGCCCGGTTGCACCATCGTTTCCTAAAATGGCAGGTCCCTTCGCAAAGTATGTGCGCCATCATTGCCTCTTGCAATGCGGAACCTGGGAACATGTGGCACAGAGAGCATTGGTGAAGAGGATTTCGCTCCGTAGGATGGAATCCTCAGAATTGCCGTTCCTCCCAGGAGGTGTTGCCGTTCCTCCGAGGAGGTATTGCCGTTCCTCCGAGGAGGTATTGCCGTTCCTCCCAGGAGGTATTGCCGTTCCTCCCAGGAGGTATTGCCGTTCCTCCCAGGAGGCATTGACGTTCCTCCCAGGAGGTATTGCTGTATAAGGATGCTGTTACCCAATGCACAGAACCCTCATAGCTCAGCTCCTTGCTTTGGTCGAATAATGTCGTGCGTACGCGTGCTTGCGTGCCCCGTGTGCCCTACATGTCCACGCGCTTGAGTAGGCTAGCGGCCCCCCCGGGGGGGGGGGGGGGGCTCTTGCTTTCTGCCTCGTTTCCCCAAGTGTCTGTCATACGAGTCTGACATATGTAGCCATGCGCCGCGCACGCACGCACGAGCACGCGCGCGCGCGCGCACACACACACACACACACACACACACGCAGGCACACACACCCATGCACATGCTTGGGTCATGTAATTTGATCGTGATCGACGTTCTCACAAAGTAATGGCTGCTTCACTTCATCGGTCTCGAAACCACACATTCAACATCCATGTTTTAAGACATATTTTAACCTTGCAATCAGCTTGGGCTGACCTTCCCCTAGGAGGGATGTGCACCCCATAGGTCTGTGCAACTGGACATGGTATCGATTCCCTCAGAGTGTCTTCTCCCCCTCCACATTCCCTCGAGCACTCCTTTCCATGGATCTTGTAAAGAGGAGTCTTACCAGGCAGCAGCTGATGGGCTATCCTGATTGCGGGTGATGCAGATATGCCGGCCTTATTGAGGATGGCATTCTTATCAAGCTGGTAAGTCTGATTCATCACACAGGAATCTCTCTGTTTCTGTGGGTGTGTGCACGCGTGCGTGCGTGGGCGCGTGCGCGTGCGTGCGTGCGTGCGTGCGTGCGTGTGTGCGTGTGTGTGTGTGTGTGTGTGTGTGTGTGTGTGTGTGTGTGTGTGTGTGTGTGTGCATGGTGCCATGTTCAGAGCTGCACGGGCAAGCGCGTACTTGGATGTCTTGCTTCTATGCGCCTGCTGCAAGGGGCATGTTTGTGCCAGCTTGCATGGTGGTATGGCTGCCAGCTCATCTGCAGGCATGCACTCATGTTGGAGAGGTTATGAATGTGATGCAGTTTACAAGGCAACTAGTGAGAGATTGTGTACATCTGAGTATTTTAGTCGGAGCTTAAAATCAGTTGATTGATGGCAGAAATTTTTAAAACAGTGTGTGGGGACCGTGTACCAGAAAGTGGAAGATGCGTTGGCGGACGTGAAGAAGTCGAGTGCAGAGGCCATGATGGAGGTGCTGAAAGAGCTCAAGGCCCTTCAATGACTCTTTTTGCAACTCCACCGTTAACGCGCGTGGCGGTGGTTGTCCGACAGCAAAGACTCCTTGGTAATAACTGCCGCGACACATGTTAATTGACGAAGGGGTTTTCATCTGTTTGGGTGTGAGCCGCATCGGGTTCCGCTTTACCCCTGAGGTGGAATTTTACAGTTTTCTACCCCAAGGTGGAGATTGTCTGGACCTGCTACAACTACGTATATACATTGATACACTGTATGCTGATGTAAGCTCATGTTTGCACTGTGCTCCTCGCATTCTACCTTTCTTACGTCGCAAAGCCCACCTTGAGAGAAGCAGTGGGCATCCACAACAACACTGCACTGTCACTGAGCGCCTCTTAAGAAGGACAAATTTGTCTCAAAAAGCGAATCTAGTGGTTGGCGAAGTGCCTGGCCAGTATCATGGTCCTTTGGACGCTCACTTTTGACTACTTTGACTCCTGCAGAGGGTATATACCTGGCAGGTTGCCAGTCGTTTCCTCATCCTTTCAGATTTTACTCAGGTTTCAACCCAATCGATGACATTCGTAATATACTTACGAAGCCCAAATTTACCGAGGTAACGTTGGGCCATGCCAATTCTCGAAGGAGGTTGAGAGCAAAGTTTCCGTTCTACAAAAGGACACGCACAGCTGCTGGTGAGGCCAGACCCTCTTGCTTGTCGTTCGCCAGTCATGACTTGCGTGACAAGTCGACTCTCTTGGGACAGTACTCGCGATTAGATTGTCATGACCATGTGGTTGGCCAACCTGGGGGTCATGAATGCATGAACTCTCTAGGTTTGAACCTATAAGCTATCTAGGCTAAAATGGATGATCTGCCATTCAAGCCGATGCGAATGTCCCGCTGCCATCCGCTGTGCAACTTTGTTGTACAAGCCGCGCGGGTATATAATTATATCTGCAGCTGTCTCTTTTGAGAGTGTTGGAGCCGTGGTGTAAAACAGCCCTGGTTTCAAAATTGTAGATGGCCTGGGCTTCTTTGTGCTGGGAGCGATATGGGATGGTAAAGGAGCCCGCTCAAATCGTGTGGACCTGTTCCTTCGAATTCGGCAGAGTCGGTGCTGTTCTGATCAGAGCATGCTGGAAGATCATGATCTTCCAACTCGGGCAGAAGCTCCTTTTGGGTCGTGTAAGACCAATCTGGTGGGGGTTTGGGTCGCATAAGGGGGTTTGGGTCGCATGAGACTAATTAGTGGGGGCTTTCATCCACCTAGGAAGTCAAGTTACCACCCACTCATGCCCACCCACCGCATATAGACTGAATGTGTGTCGATGTGCGCAAAGTATGTAATTGCAATTACATTTGTATAAGTTACATCGCCCGCCGATTTCCATGCAATTACAGTGTTGTATGATGGTGGTGGTGGTGGTTCTAAAGGAAGCTTGTGAGTCCCTGCCATGCGGGCGTGGTAGACATGCCGTTGCATGAGGAACTAAAATGCACAAGGTTGATACCACGTGTGCACAGTCTCCGCACGTGTTTTTGCAGTTCCATGGTCGCTCGACAGTCCGCTAGTGAGGGTCGCGTCCCTTGCTCTTCCAGAGCACACAGGCTTGACGAGGCACATGCAGGATATGCGAGCCATAAGAGGAATGCGCAATTTGGTACCGCGTGGTACCACGTGCAAGGTCTCAACATGTGATCTTACAGGTCCACGGTAAGCTGAAAGTACCCACTGAGGGGCTCCATTGCTTTATAAAAGAATGCAGGATAGACGAGGCACTGGAATGCACTATTTAGTACCACGGTCACCACGTGTGCTTTGCAGATACAGGGTCAGCTGAAGGTACCCTACAGAGGGGCTCCTTCTTAGCGCTTCCAAAGCATGCAGGATTGACGAGGCACATGCAGGATATGGGAGGCACATGCAGGGCATGCGAGGCAATCAAATGCACAAATTGGTACCACGGTCTCCACATGGATTTGCAAAACGCTTGTGCAAGTCCACGTGTACGGTCAGCGGACTGTACACCAGTACTGGTTGCACTACTGCACCAGGGCCCACGTGTCACCAGGCTCCTAGGGGCCTCTGCTCTCCCAACGCACACATTCAGACGCACTCAGGAAAGTTTCAAGACTCGCTAAAAAAGATCAGACGAGGTAAACCCGAAAAGGTTTGCCACGTTTGCTGCACACCGGGCATTTCTGCAGCCTGTGGCCGCAACTCTGGCAGCTGCAAATGTGGCGGCAGGCGGGGAACATTGTGTCGCACTCGGCAGCCCAGCAAACTACACAGGGAGGCGCGACCCGCCCATTGCCCTCAGCTTGGCCGTTGCTGGCGGGTTGAAGCGCAGGCCTCTCCATCTCTGGGTTTGCAATCCGAAAAGCATTGGCTGCTCGCCTGCCCCACGTGGAACAACAACTGTGGCGGGCTTGATGAGCAGGTCACTTTTCACAACGAATCTATAGTGAACTCTCACTGCAGAAATTGCACATTATCACTTTGCAGGACGAAATTACAGGTAGACGAACGAATAGGAAAGAAAGTGGACAAAGTCTCCCATTTTTACCTTGAAAAAGCATGTTTAGCTCAAGGACAGCTTCTTCAGAAAGAAAAGCTATGCTTTTATCCTTTTTGTCCAATATATTATACACCTTGCTACACCATGTTACATCCTGCTCCGTGAACTTGTACCCAAAGATATTTCGTCAATCACAGAATACATATGGCGTACGCCGAAAGTACACAAGTTAGACCAGGGGTTAGAGATGACTCTGAAATAAAACAAAATGGTTTCAGGCTACTCCTACACCAACACGAGGCACGTGCTCCAATATGTACAGCACATGGTATCCAATGGCATGCATGCATTCCATATCATGCCATGGAATCTATACGTTAATTGCACACTTGCGTAATACATACATACATGTACTGCGTCGAGATGTTGCTTTACTGTACGTGTATGATACTCTATTATTGTGGTGTTACAGGCACAGAACATGAGGACATTGCACACTGAAAGCCACATCACTGTGCAGTACACGTGTACATGCAGTACATGTACGTACAGCGAACTTGTGGATACATGTATACGGCATGATATGGAAAGGAAACACCGAACGTGGAAAGGAAACACCGATTTGGAATGTATAAAAAACAGAACTATCGTAGACACGTGTGTGCATGCGTGTGTCTGTGTGCGTGTGTGTGTGTGTGTGTGTGTGTGTGTGTGTGTGTGTGTGTGTCTGTGTGCGTGTGTGTGTGTGTGTGTGTGTGTGTGTCTGTGTGCGTGTGTGTGTGTGTGTGTGTGTGTGTGTGTGAGCGCGCGCGCGCGCACGCAGGTGCGTGCGTGCTCCCGATCACACACGCTAGCGGGTGATGGTCTGTTTTAGAGGTTACAAACCCCGCTTGCCGAGGGCCGAGGTCCGTGTGGTTTATTTTTTTTTGGGGGGGGGGGGGTGGGGGCAAGAGAATTTACAAGAGAAGCATGCAACCCCCTTCAATGTCCCAAAGGGTGTGGACAAGACAGAGGCAAGGAAAAGAAAGAACTCACTTCTGCCCATCCCATTGGGCATGCCAAGATGGCAGCAGCCGTTCTAGCGAAGCTGAAAAAATACATGGAACAGCTCGAACACGGATGAAGCAAACAGATGACCTCGGACCAAAAAGAAGAAAAGCGACGGTTGCACTCACTCTGAGGCCCGGTGCTTGCGCCAGGCAAAAAAGGATCGGCCCGCCCTGAGGAGGAGCCCCGTGACTCCCACGCCAATGCTGACAGCCGCCCCCACTTTCAGAATCGTGTCCAACCGCTGTGCCGCCCTCAAACATTCGACAAACGTGGCTCTTCTCAGCATGAAGACGCCCTTATCACCCAATGGCCTCTGCAGACGCGAGCTTGCAGCCTCTCAGAACCATGCGATCGATCTCGTGGATATCCGAGGGTTCTACATAGGGTCATTTTTCATCAACCATGAATGATCATTTGTCATCGTCCAGGTTCAAGGCATCTCAATTAGATGATCACATGCCGTTCTTGAACCATATCCTGACCACAAACCATGGATCCTAAATGCTGGTACGTGGCAGCCAGGGGCTATGGAGACATATGCTGATGAGGCATGTTGTAGTACACACATGATGATGAGGCATGTTGTACGGCAAACATTTCATTTGTCATCCCAACGGCCTCCGCAGACGCGAGCGCACACGTCTCGTAAGCTTGTCAATCCAGGGTTCTAGACATTTCATTGTACCAAAAAGTGAAGCGTATCCTTACCGCGAAGCGTGGCATCCTACTTGCTGGTACGCGGAAACCAGGGGCTAGCGACACACATGTTGATGGCATGCATTTGTCATCCCCCTCACCCATGGTGGCTGGCTGGGGCTGTGGCACATTTCTAATTCCCCATATTGGCACAATTCTAAATTCACTCACAGTGGCTGGCTGGGGGTGTGGCACATTTCTAGTTCCCCATATTGGCACAATTCTAAATTCATCCATAGTGGCTGGCTGGGGCTGTGGCACAATTCTAAATTCCCTTCCTACATGACCCCGTTCTCCAAGTGCATGGTTTATTTCCAGCTCTCTCAATATTCAGACCTCGCAAGAACTCTGACTAGCCAGATCAGATTAGGGCATCTGTTCCTGGATGCGGCACGGCAGTGGGCCTGCTACCCTGCGCGCACAGAGGGGGCAGAAACAGAGAGAGGCAGAGAGCGGCAGAGAGAGACAGAGAGATCCAGAAAGAGGCGGGGACAAAAAGAGGCAGAGAGAGACGAGAGAGGCAGAAGTAGGCAGCGAGAGGCGAAGCGAGGCAGAGACGTACAGAGATAGGAAGAGAGAGGCGGAGAGAGGCGGAGAGGAAAAGCATTAAGGGGGTGGGGGGGGGGAGGGGCCGAGGTCGAGCAGGGCTTGATTGTGGTACAAAGACGAGCATGAAAAGCTTTCTGTAAGGGCCAGCTGGTCGCAAAAGCGGTTATGGCCAGAAGCATAGAAGGAAAAAGAACCCCGATAAACAAAGAACCCCCTTAAGCCTCAACAACCAACATTGCAAGGATCAACTTCCAGGAAGCAATGCATAAGCACAAATCGTCCTTTCATTTTCAGGGACACCATCATCAGAATCACTCATAATCACTGAAGAACCATCATCGTCACTGATGATTCATCAGCTGCGCCATTAACGATGATTGATCATCTTCACAGTCAGTAACCCCAGTCCCCTTAATCAAGGGCAGAGCATCAACCCTGTCACGTGCTCCTGATTTCCTTCTCCTTTCGCCCTAAAGTGGAGAAGGAGCATGCGATAGTACCGCCACATGCTCCTTCTCCACCTCCTGGCTGACATTTTGCCGCAGCCTAGCCATTATGATTGCTGCCGGTCCCCCCCCCCCCCCCCCCCCGTGGGGCCTCTGCCCCTTGTCCCATCTTCGCCATATTTGCACTTCTAAGGCAGCATCAAAAACCAAAAAAAAAAAAAAAAAAAAGAAAAAAAAAAGGGCAAAAAAAAAAAAAAAAAAACGCACGAGCGACAAGAGGAGGAGTAGGAGGAGGAGGAAGAGGAGGAGGAAGAAGGAGGAGAGTGCGCGACACACCCGCAGGACGAAATCCCGAGCCCTTCCTGGTTTAAACAACAGATTGGCCCCGGCCGCAGGAGCCAGCTCTCCCACCCCAGTCAGCATCGTGCCCACGGGCAGCACGCGTCGGTTCCAGCATGCCGGCCGTCCCCACCTGTCAACACTTTCTTGAAGCTGCTTGAGAACGAGACACCAGAGTAGTCCCTTGGGATACATGCAGGCCACCAAGAACTCCCGGAAGGACCGGAAGTACGGGAACTGCGATTGTACTGCACCGTGTCACATGCCCCCCTGTCAGTTGACCACATCTTGCAGGATTGCCTAAGGATTGCTGGATACACATGTATGCTGAAGCTTTGCAGTGTTGGCTGTAGGTTCCTTTATGCACATGTAGACCCTTCTATCACACAAGGAATTTCTTTCGTCACACAATGTATTATTTTGTTACACAAGGCATTCTTTTGTCACACAAGGGCATCTTTTTGTCACACAATGTATTGTTTTGTTACACAAGGCATTCTTTTGTCACAAGGGTACCTTTTTGTCACACAATGTATTATTTTGTAACACAAGGCATTCTCTTGCTGCACGAGGTGCCCTAATGTAACTTTAGGTACGCACGACCCCCCCCCCCGGCGCGCACGCGCGCGCGCGCACACACACACACACACACACATACACACACACACACACACACACACACACACACACACACACACACACAGAGAGAGAGAGAGAGAGAGAGAGAGAGAGAGAGAGAGAGAGAGAGAGAGAGAGAGAGAGAGAGAGAGAGAGAGAGAGAGAGAGAGAGAGAGGAGAGGAGAGGAGAGGGGTGGGGGAAGCGCTCTGTCCCTCTAGCCCCTTCCCCTTCCCCTTCCCTCTCCCCAATTTTCTGTTGCTATCCTCATGGAGAACCTCCTCAAGCTGAGCTCTCCTGAGCCTCTCCTAAAGTGAAGGAGTATACCTCTCATGACATGTGGCGAAGGATCTCAGCGCACAACCAGGAAAGTAATCCACCTCTGGGCAAGCAAGCAAAAAAGGAAGGGAGGGAGGGAGGGGGTGAGGCAGGAAGGAAGGAAGGAAGGAAATGCAACATCCAGAAGCAGCTATGATGGGTGACGGGTAGGCACCCGCAATGAAGAGGTCCAGTATCTGCGCATGGCTGCCGTCGAGCACAGGCACGCACATCCCGCTCGAATCCCTGAGGAACCAGGGAACTTCCCACGTCTTCTGTCTAATGGGTTGAGCAACCATGAACCTTCTCAAGACCGGACTCCACAACACACTCCACCAGGTTTCCTACCCCGCAGCAAGCTCCTTTCTTTCACATCATACCAGATTCAATCATCTGTTACATCTTCCGAACCCGAGTAACTCTTGATACTCCAAACCCCTAGTAACTCTTGATACTCCAAACCCTTAGTAACTATTGATACTCCAAACTCTTAGTAAGTCTTGATACTCCAAACCCTTAGTAACTCTTGATACTCCAAACCCTTAGTAACTCTTGATACTCCAAACCCTTAGTAACTCAAACGCAATTCAACTCTTACCTACTTCACAGCGGCATCCTAGAATGTCCCGGTGTGAAAGCTAACCCGGCCACCACCAAACCGCATCCAACCCTGGTGCCAGCACTCCTCCATCGCAAAAACTCCCTTGCTAGCTCAGCCGCGCCCTACCCCACTGCCACAACCACTTCCATCGCAAAAGCAACCCCACCAGCCCAGCCGTGTCCTGCCCTGTTACCACGACTCCGCCATCGCAAAAACAACCTCTGCAGCCCAGCTGTGTCGCTGCCCCTTTGCCACAACTCTTCCATCTCCAAAATTACCTCAGCGGACCAGCCGCATCCTACCCCGTTACCACACATTCTCCATGGTAAATTACCCCAGCAGCCCAGCCGGGTCCTACCCCATTACCACACATTCTCCATGGTAAATTACCCCCGCAGCCCAGCCGGGTCCTACCCCATTGCCACATATTCTCCATGGTAAACTACCCCAGCAGCCCAGCCGCATCCTACTTCATTACCACACATTCTCCATGGTAAGTTACCCCAGCAGCCCAGCCGCATCCTACCCCATTACCACACCATCTCACTGTTGACTTACCCCAGCAGCCCAGCCGCATCGTAACCCATTACAACACAACTTCCATCGCAAAACATGTCCCCGCGGCCCAGCCACGTCCTACCTTACTACCAAAACTCCTCCTTAGCAAAAAATTACCCCGGCGGCCCCACCCCGTCCTATCCCGTCACCCACACCTCCTCCACTGCAAAGGGAGCCCAGGAGGCAGCTGGTGCTGAAGGGCCGAGCCCATCCTCTGGTGTCCAGGAGGGCCCAAGTGAAGGCCACATGGCCTGTCCAATGCCTTGCTAACCAAGTGTTGCTGGCGCTGCAAGAGTCCATTGACATCCTCATTGGGCCCGTGCAGGTTATCAAACACAACAGCCCTGCTTGTGATTCAGATGCCTGTGTGTGTGTGTGTGTGTGTGTGTGTGTGTGTGTGTGTGTGTGTGTGTGTGTGTGTGGTGTGTGTGTGTGTGTGTGTGTACGTGTGCGTGCGTGTGTGTACGTGTGCGTGCGTGTGTGCATGCGTGCGTGCGTGCGTGCGCGCGCGTGTGTGTGTGTGTGTGTGTGTGTGTGTGTGTGTGTGTGTGTGTGTGTGTGTGCGTGTGTGTGTGTGTGTGCGCGCGCGCACACCACGGTGTGCGTTTGTTCAGAAAGAAATTGCTTTTTGTCCTGGTTTGTTCTCACCCTTCTTAAGAGGTGTCCAACGTCCAGGTTCCAATCTTGAACCAATGTACCAAAGGTGACCTCACCCCCTAGACATTTTCACTGTCCGATTTGATCACCTGTAGGTGTGTAACCTCCCCCCAAGAATAAAGGGGGGCAGGGGTGCTTTCCACGTCCACTGCCGTTGTTCCAACAATCCCGCCCTACTTTAGAACTCCCGACCGTCCGTCCATTCCTCCCTCGCTTGCACGCACGCACGGACGGACACACACACATACACACACACACACACACACACACACACACACACACACACACACACACACACACACACACACACACACACGCACGCACGCACGCACGCACGCACGCACGCACGCACGCACGCACGCACGCACGCATGCACACACGCACGCACACGTACACACACGCACGCACACGTACACACACACACACACACACACACACACACACACACACACCACACACACACACACACACACACACACACACACACACACACACACACACACACACACACACACACACACAAAGGCGGGGAGGTGGCGGAAAGGCACGGCGCCAAAAGCACTGCACGTCACAAGGCCAATATTCCGGGCGGCAAACCTGGACAATAACTGATGGGACAAATTGCGGGCCCGGATATAGCGGGGTACCACTGGCCTCAACATTTCCTCTTACAGCTACCAAAGCTGGCAATGCTTTATGCAAACCTTGCAAATCTGCACAGGCAGGCGGCTAATATCACTGACGAACATTCATTGTTAAAGACTGCCTGAATGGAGCAGGGGTCCATTGCCTGCTTGAATGATATGGAGAAACTGATTTGGGGGGGGTGGGGGTTTACACAATGTGTGAAATTCAGGGCATGGGGATCGACACAAATCAACCCACTGACAGTATCTCATGGATCAAAAGACTTACTTACACCTACAAGTCCTGAGCAGCCATGGGAGTAATACGCCCTCGTGCGTGCGTGCGTGCGTGCGCGCGTGTGCGCGCACACGTGTGTGTGTGTGTGTGTGTGTGTGTGTGTGTGTGTGTGTGTGTGTGTGTGTCTGTGTGTGTGTGTGTGTGTGTGTGTGTGTGTGTGTGTGTGTGTGTGTGTGTGTGTGTGTGTGTCTGTGTGCGTGCGTGCGTGTGCGCTGCGCCGCTCAACTGAGAATGCAGGGACGGCCTTGGTTGCCGGCAAGGCTTTGGTTGCATATAAGCCTCCCACTTACATATAAGCCTCCCACAAAAAAAATATATATATAAACTCGGGAGCTTGCCTTCAAAGCTGTGCAGTTCTGTTACTTGTCTTAATTTGGCAACAGTTTGCTTTTGAAACTGGTGCCACACCCAGAGGATGCCTCCGGCCGCGCAGCAAGCAGCCTCAATCAGCAACATTTCACCAACTTCCCTGCGCCCAAGTACTGTGCCGCTCATATGTGAATGCATGAAACAAGCACTTGCATTGATCCTAACATGCCGGCTGCCTTCAGGAGCAATAGATGATTTAGCAAGCCATTTGCGGCCATACATCTGCCAAAATCAAGCTCAGGAGATTTGATTCATCTGCCGCTTGAAATGCCGTTTACTTACAGTTCGCATTAGCTTTAGCCCAACAGCCACACTTGTCTCATGTGCACATGCGACAATAGGACCTTACAAAAGTGCAGTAGAAGGATAAAGGCGGGCATCGAGGGGATTGACCACTTCACTTCTTGCCCGTTAGATCACTTTTATAATGAGTCCTGAAGATTTGTGCCAGTAAGGGTGCATGCCCTCCTCTGCTGCCCTTTTATTCTTTCTGTACCTACTGCGACACAGAAAGCAGACGTCTGCCTTTGCCACCAAACAGATTGGTAGTTTGTCATGTATCGTGCTACCCTTTCCATCCGGATTTGTAAAAACTCCAGCAGATCATGAAGTCCTACAGATCATGATGAGAGACTTCAATCTGTAAACTTGCGAGTATACACCATTAGTCGAAAAAGGTTCAAAAATATTAAGCCATGAAATCCACATTGCCAATTGTGCAGAGAGTGTGCTGAGCGAATTCACGCTACAAGTGGCAAGCAAGCAAAGCCTCTTGGCCATAGCAGTGAGAGGGCTGTGTGTTCAGAAGGCCCCCGTGTTATATGGGTATCCTATGAATATATCTAACATTTACCGCTTTGCATCAAAAGTCTTTGAAGTTTTTCAGCGACGTGGATGCATGGATGTCATGCTCATCAGTCTGCCCTTTCGAGGTTCCCCAGACTCCCAAGCGTATATTTAAAGTGGCCCTTAGTAGGTAAGTGATCCGATATGAGACATGTCATCCGATGTAAGGCTTGTGAGCTGTGGTATCATAAGCGACGAACCTTGTTCAGTGAGCCGTGGTTGCGAACAGGCAGAGCATGTTTGCAAGTTTTCCGTAACAAGACGGGGACCAGCTTCCCTACAATACAAAATTGTGTGGCTCTGATTGGTTCTAGGCGCTGCTGTTGTGTTAAGGCACATCGAGCAGTGCACAATATGCACGACGATGGACTTCGGACGATGGACTCATGCTGCTATGGCGTTACGACTCGTTCTCCGTCCTGGGCGGGTTCTTTTCTGGCTGCCCTTCGCCGCTTAGGGTATCCCTATGCGGCTGATTGTCAGCGCCCGCAGCTCGTTGATATGGACTACCTTTTTAGCTCTCATTAGGCAGGCCAATACCCCCCCTGTGGCCTCTCTTCATGTCTCCCCTCCGTTAGCCCCTACTGATCCCCAGCTATGTACTTATGTACGGTGGTTTGCGCGCCCTACTACGGCTCAGCGCTCCCGCCTCTTTTATCTGTCTCTTGATGTGGCCAAGGTCCGGCTCTTTCTCAGGTTTCGTCTTGGTGTTCATGGCCTACCCATTGACATGGGCCGCAGACACGGGCTTCCGCGCCTTCAGCGCCTGTGTGATATGTGTGGGCTCCTCTGTGGGTGATGAAAACCACTTTGTCTTTCACTGTCCCGCTCTTACTGCGGTGCGGGACCGTTACCCCCACTTATTTGTTGGTCCTTCTAAACCTCTTCGGCAGTTCATTTGGCACGCTGAATTGCGTGCGGTTGTCTCCTTTATCTCGGATGCATTCCAGGCTCGTGCTGATTTACGCCGGCTACGGTGACTTGGCCGCAGCCACGTCTGTGGCTGCCCCCCCTTAACCCCCCTTCCTTCCCCTTTTCGTTTGCTCCGTTATGTTTTCGATCTTCGTTTGGCCACCTCTTGTGGTCCGTTCTTCATAGTTTCGGCTTGTGTGTGTTGTAGACATCTCATCATGCCCTGCTGGCTGGACAGATGTACCTTCTTCCTTCGGAGTCCGCCCTCGGGGACCCGAGTCGGGACCCGGGGTCACCTGACTCAGTCGACCTGCAGGCCCCCCGGACGGGCCCGGCGGGCGGCCCGCCCGTGCCCCATCGACCTCTCCCCCAGGGCCCCAGGCCTCACCGGGGGTCCCGGCCTAGTAGGGGCCCGGTTGGGAAGGAACCGTGCCACAATAGGTAAACCACGTGGTTTAAACCACGTGGTGCACCAAGCTTGGTACTTTCAGTCCATTACCAATATCAGCCTCAAGAAAACAGAAAGATGCCACAGGTCAAGATGTTGGCGTAGGGACCTACGGCCTGTTAAAACGAACTTTACGGTTAGGTGAGATCAAGTTCCAGTAGGTGGCTCAGATCATTCCTCCTGGACCGTTGGATGTCACAGTCCATTGCTCAAAACATCCGCAGTTCCACTTAAAGGTATGACTAGATTTCGTTTCACCTGAAGGACTGATGTGCGAGAAGATTGCACGAAGATGAGAAACGCTTTTGCGGACATAGTTGGTGGTCTGACCATTGAAATCACTCCACAAGCTGGCCTGTGCAATGATGTTTAAAGGTGCATGTTTGTGTCAAGATATCGATTCACTTTGAACTGAGCCCGACTTCAGCGCACACCATAACTGCATGTACCGGGTTTTGCTGCCCTGTCAGAAGCCACTTTAGCTCCTAACGCATCCTCTGCGTGTTATGGTTAATAACGCAGGCCTATTGCACGCCTGCTTCTAAGTAATTACACAGAACCCTTTCTCTAGTTTTCCTTCAAGCGTTTGAAGCTAGGTACCGAGTCTGTTGTGAGAAGCCCTGCCCTTTCTCCTTGATCGCGCAACGCTTTAGTAAGGTTCATGTAGCTTGACGCAACAGTACTGATTAGTAACCAGTTACTAATCATGTTACCCAGCATTCCGCAATTTTGCAGGATTTTGGATGCAAGGAGCTTGCCAAGGAGTTTCTTAAACCAGCCCGTTCCAGTTGACTAGGGGGACATTCGAAGTCCAGCCCTTCTTCTAGGCGCTTGCCTGTTGAGGTAAGCAGTGAAACCTTCCAACCCCATGGACTCAGTCCCTAACTGACATCTGCAAAATTTTGCAGATGTCAGTCAGGGACTGAGTCCATGGGGTTGGAAGGTTCACTGCTTACCTCAACAGGCAAGCGCCTAGAGTTTAAACTGTCTCTGGACTTCGGTATGCCCAGCAAGCCTTTGGGATGAGTAACCGCCAAAATAATTCATCAGTGCTTCATGCTCTGTATGTTCCATAGTGACTGGAAGTCCCCCACGTCTGTCATGTCTGGCATGGCCTCTCGTAACATTTATTAAGGAGCCCTAAAGGCAGCAAAACACATGGCCCAGCCATATGTCGGGGCTGGGGCATGGGCTTTGCTAGGATCTTTGAAGATGACAGCTATACTACTATTATCTTCAAAGAATCGTGGCGGATCAGGGTGATAGCCTGCTGATAGCCTGCCTGTACAGGCAGGCCAACTTGTCTGCCAGCGGGTTGACAGCTGTCACACCGGTCGAGACACGAAGTGGACATATCAGTGGTGGTTGTAGCCGTCCCGTGTCGGCAAAAAGGCTCGTATTGTAGCTGTGGCAGACTAGCCAGTACTGTTCATTGCACCACGATGTACAAGTCATCATCTAAGATCTTAGATGCATCGTGATTGATGATCGTGGGGTTTCTGCGCAGGCAACAAATCGCTTGAAAATATTTTTAATTTGTTTTCTTCTGTTGTCTGAGCTCAAGTTTATTTCTCCTCCTCAACCCCCGCCCCCAACCCTTACATGAGACAAGCATACCCTATGATTTTGGGTTTTTGTGGTGAAACTATCGTCGCAACGTAGGCCTGTGGCATGCAACAAGATCCTTCGGCACAGTGAGGCCCCGTCAGGCAGACCGTCAGACATGTACATCATGATGACGCCCCCTTTAGTCGAAGGTTTATGAAACTTTCATAAGTGTATGCTTCCAATTCGTCGCAAGTCAAAATATCCTTAAGAGTCCTCCACGTTTTACTGAGACTAGGATACCCTATAATTTTGGATTTTCGTTGTTAAACGGTCGTTCAACCATTGTCGCAACGCAGGGCCCGTCAGGCAGGCCGTCAGTTATCACGCCCTATTCAGTAAATGGTTATGAATCCTTCATAACTGTATGCTTCGTCACAAGTAAATACTAAACGCATATAGCATATACTTCAGATAGCACATGCATATGCTTCACCGCAAGTCATATAGTTTATACTTCATACAGTATATGCGTTGGCGCAAGCTACATTTCAAAGTCTTCTTTGAAAAGATCTTTTCAAAGAAGAGGCAAGGTCAACGGGGGCCAAGAAGACACCCCCCTGAACAGTCCCACCGTCATCAAATACATATGAATACAAACCCACGCCCCTAAATTGCCCCCGCCCTGAAAATCCCCCCCTCCAAAATCCCACGCTCCGCCAAAGGAAACTCATCATCAAAATCCCCACGCCCCTAAAAAGCCCCTTCCTGAAAAAATCACCCCCTCCCCCCGAAAAATCCCCCATTATACTCCAAAAAACTTCCTTAAGGCAGAAGAATTACATCAACCTAGCCCAAAGTGCTGATGAGATGGAAAATATAATTTCGCCTGACGTTGTTGCATCGACACGTCTGTTGCATCGACAGTCAATCATTATAACCATGGAGTTGACTTCCAAACAGGTAGGCCCAGCGCTACCAGCGCCCAGCGCATTTCCCCCAAATAAGTTTGTAGCGGCGTTCTTCATAAAAAACGTGTTTTAGAGTTTTGTTCATGGAACGCAGCTAGCTCAAGTGTTGTGGCCATGGAACGTTGACGTTCAGGCGGTCAAAGCTCGCGGGCCTGGGCCTTTTTGTTCTTCCAGTCTTTTCGGGGCCCCATCCTGCAGCGCGATAGGCACCCTCACGTTGAGAGGTCAGAGGCGCACTCGCTTGTAACATGCCCTTGTGTTGTATTGTTATGAAAGTGAGTGTCACGATACGTGAATCTAGACAGCTTGAACCTCGTACGTGAATTAGACAATACAAGCAAGGCGAGCCATCTGGTGTGGTCCCATATAGCACGCATTGAACCATTAGCTTGAATCTGTAGCAAAACTACATTTGGACACATATCAACCCACCCCCCCCCCGGGGCCCCCGCCCCCACAGCCGCAGCCCCCCCCCCCCCCCAACACACACACACACACACACACACACACACACACACACACACACACACACACACACACACACACACACACACACACACACACAAAGAGAGAGAGAGAGAGAGAAGAGAGAGAGAGAGAGAGAGAGAGAGAGAGAGAGAAGAGAGAGAGAGAGAGAGAGAGAGAGAGAGAGAGAGAGAGAGAAAGAGAGGGGGGGGGCGGATCCAGGAGTGATATGTTTCTCTGAGTCAAAACACAGAAGAATAGGAAGTGGCTAAAGGGATCTTACTCCAGGGCTTTCTGTCGAAAGTCTATCTCCTTCTCCTGCATTTCCCCAAGAACAAATCGGACATCTCAATGCCTACAACGCGGCCCATCCCGGCCTTCCTCTACCTCGTGTCACCCTTCAGCCACTCTCGAGCTCATCACAGAGTGACAGGGACAGGAAGCTCCAGAGCATATCAAGCACAGAGCAATCTGCATTATAATGTGGCGAGTAATTACTCGCCACAAACATGTTGACAGTATTCTCTGCACACGGGGGCTTTTGGATTAAGTCGAAATATAAGCCACAGATATGTGGACCAGCTTTGGATCAACAACGGATACGCGCGGGCGCGCGCGCACACACACACACACACACACACACACACACACACACACACACACACACACACACACACACACACACACAAATCTAGCCGCCCACCCACCCACACACCCACACACACACACACACACACACACACACACACCCACCTGCAAGGTCAGGAGGGACAGATGGGGAAGACGAGAAGCTACGTCAGGAGCTCGGATACACTACATCAACATTTGACAGGCGAGCAATAGCTTCAAGGTTGAATAAGAAGCTATTACCTTCTCTTTCCCAAACGTTCTGGGGTAGGCTATACGGGGCAGAACCGCCTTCGCCGATGCAGATGCATCCTCGTCCTCTCGTTGTCTTACCCTACAGCGAACAAAGCTTGTTGATGAGCGCATGACTCAACCTTATTCAATCTGTTCCCTGCTGTCATGGTTGCCACAAGCTGGTGTGCTAGGTATACTGGTCCGTAATGAATGTTGAGGAAACATCCGATCAGGAAAAACAGCGGGGGGGAGGGCGGGGGCCGGGGCGGGGAAGGAAAGCATCAGCAAACGTCCTACGAGCTGCCCTGATTTTTGTGACTCCTGCTTTCTCGCTGCCACAGATCCTTCTTAACACGACCAAGAGCTGACACTTCCCCCACCCCAGGCCGAGGGTCAAATCTCGATCGAAGACGCATAGACGTGGGATTCCAAAGCTTTTCTGCGGCCCTACGTGGCATACCACTCCGCAGCAGAACTCTCTCGTCTTTTGCAGACTGGTGGTTGGGCAATCTGAAGAACATTAATGAATATTCTGATGCGAGGTGTACTATCTGTAATTTGAAGCCCTCAAAGCCCCCATACTACCGCCCCTCCGAGCAATGAAATACCCGAACACGTGCACATTTAGAAGGTAACCCCCACGGTATTGATAGATGAAAGTATACAGAGATGAGATGGTCATATCTGAGGGCTTTCACATAACACCACACGTAATTAAGGTTTCGAGTGGATTCTCGACGTGGACTTTTACAGGCATCAAATGATTATAAGTCAGGGCTCTCACCCAATGGCAGACATGCCACCTCGCAACATCCGTCGCTTCGCCGCCTCCGTCTCCTCGATGTTCTTCAGCTTGTGGTTCATGGAAAGCGGGACCTCCGTGATCGTGGTCATCAGGCCCGGCACGTCCTGCGGTTTTGTTTCTTGCCCCTGCACGGCCCCTTGAAGCCAGCCCTTTGCGACAACTTTATCACACTTGCCTTGGTTCCCATTTGGACAACCTCCCCCCCCCCCCTCCCCCAAATCGTTTAATGTACAGAACCCCCAGTTATATATAGAGGAGCAAAGGGGGGGGGGGGGGCAGGCTCAAAGTTTTAGTACATGTAAGTTTAAGTAATATCCCATTTTAATACTGATTTTGTACAGACACCTGATTGCATCATCTTTAAACCACTCAGCAACAGCTCGCCGCCACTCTGATACTCCAACAGGTCAATTGAACTCCAGGCCTCAAAACCGCCCGCTTGATAGTCGTAAGCACACGTCATGCACACCAAGACCCCGCATCATCTTCCCGGGCCGTCTCTGGTCCCTCCAGAAGCCCACGCACCCCAAGGCTCAAAAGTAGCCCCACGGCTCAAAAAGCAACTCCACAGCTCCAACAGCAGCCCCGCGTACCAAAGGCAGCCGTATGGCTCAAACAGCAACCGCGCGCGCGCGCACACACACACACACACACACACACACACACACACACACACACACACACAGACACACACACACACACACAGAGAGAGAGAGAGAGAGAGAGAGAGAGAGAGAGAGAGAGAGAGAGAGAGAGAGAGAGAGAGAGAGAGAGAGAGAGAGAAGGGGGGGGACACAGGACAGCAGGGTGCAGAATGGAGAGGGAAAGAACGACAGCAGAGTGGATGAGGGCAAGGGCCCACCCGGAGGTTCTCGGGGATGACGTAAAGATCATCCTCCTCGCTCCTGGGCGCCACCTCAGCAGCCTTGGCGGCACTTCTCCCCAGACGCTTTGCCAGCTGCTGCTCTATGTATTTCTCCCTGCATCTCTGAAGCACCGCCCTCTCACCCTCACCTCTCCACCACCCTTCAACATGGATGTTTTTAGCCCGAAGGGTTCCTTCAACCAAGCCTTTACCGCCCTTTCTAACTCCCACTCTGCCCGCAGCGTTGGTTATCTCCCCAGACACTTTGCCAGCTGCTGCTCTATGTATTCCTCCCTACGTCACTGAAATGCACCACCCTCTCACCATCACCTCTCCACCACCCTTTCACATGTATGTTTTCAGCCCGAAGGGTTCCTTAATCAAGCCAAAACCGCCCTTTCCAACTCCCACACTGGCCGTAGCTTTGGGGTTTTCGATGTGAAATCTCCCCAGACGCTTCGCCACCTTCCGCACTATGCATTTCTCCCTACATCACTGAGGCCACGCCCTCTCACCCTAGTCCCTCCATCACCACCCAATCTTCCTCCGACTCCCACTTGGGTGGCCGCTTTGTTTGTCTCACCGCGTATTCTCCCCAGCCACATTACCAGCTGCCCAGTCTACGTATTTGAACAAGAGTTTCTCACTACATCAGCGAAGCACCGCCCTCTCACCCTTATCTCTCCATCACCCTTAAATCCTTCGTCGACTTCCACTTGGTGGCCGCTTTGTTTGTCTCATTGGGTATTCCCCCCTGACACTTTGCCAGCTGATGCTGTGTGTGTATTCTGCTCCATGACTAAGGCACCGCCCACTCACCCTAATATCTCCATCACCCTTTAACCCTTCTGCGACTCCGACTTGGGTGGCCGCTCTGTTTGTCTAACTGCGCAATCTCCCCTGACTCTCTGCCAGCTTGTGATCCTCTTCTTCCAAACCATTGAGGGTTGGCAGGGGGATTGGAGCCTGAGCATCGAGGGATCCAAACACCCAAGTACGAAGGGACCCAAGCACCCAAGCACCAAGGGACCCAAGCAACCGAGGGACCCAAGCACCAAAGCACCAGGGGACTCGGGCACCCAAGCACTAAGGATCGGCACTTGGCTCTCAGGGGAACTTGGTTGCAAGGTGAGCGCCAACCGGTAAGTCCATTATGACAGCTTCTGGCTCCCAGCTATTTTGGGTATGCCAGGTTCGGGAGGTCATAGTGGGTGAGAACGGTTGCACTTGTTGAGTTGAAGGAGTCTTGAATCCCCAGCGTGAAGCCTGAACCCAAGCAGGGATATGAAAGCCAACCCGCAAAACACACAGACACAGACACACACACACACACACACACACACACACACACACACACACACACACACACACACACACACACACACGCGCGCGAAGAAGGGGTTCAAACTTCGATGGAACACAATACTTTGGGTCAAGTGACCGCGAGGCTGGCGCCAGTCAAAGAGTTTCAGATACAACCCCCGGTGCATGGCAAGCCCAGCACATCATCTGACATGAACTAATGGAACCAAGGCTACGGTGGAATACAAATAGCCAGGCTGGCCCTTGGGGCCCCCCTACATTTCGGGATCTTCAGCGGCGGGGTCTGCAGCCTTCTCTTTCACATAGGCCTCCAGCAACTCCTTTGAAGGGCCGCCTTCCTCCTCCACCTGCACCCCAACATTGGGCAGGTGTACTGTCAATAACATTGGCAGGTGTACTGTAAATAAACATTGGCAGGTGTACTGCAAATTAACAGCCACACTACCAGTTGCTGTCCCAAATCTTTACCTTCACAACACTCTGTATCATTCCTGTTTGTTACACAGTATGCCCTTGAGGAGGAGGAGGAGGAGGAGGAGGAGGAGGAGGAGGAGGAGGAGGAGGAGGAGGAGGAGGAGGAGGAGGAGCAGGTTACTTCAAAATAACTCCAGGTCGCAAAACTTTGCCCACATATCATCTGGCATATCTCCGTAAACTTCTGGCACCAAGATACATGCAGGCATTTTCTGCCATTGCTTCGTGCCCCTGACACACACATTTGCATATGCACAGGCACACGCGCGCACGCATACACACGACCGCACGCGCGCCTGCGTGCGCGCGCACGAGCACACACACACACACACACACACACACACACACACACACACACACACACACACACACACACACACACACACACGCGCGCGCGCGCGCGCGTGCGCGCGCACACACACGCCACGCTTGCCAATCTTCTTCAACATGATGCCCGTACATATATTATTCACGCATTCTTCATTCCCACCTGCCACTCCCCATGAATGTCAAACCTAATCCCACCAGGATGGGAGACAGGAGTCAGCACATGCCGCAGAACAAAAAGGCAGGAGGTTCCCAACAACGAAGTTCGCTCAAGTTGGAGAGACAGTCCCTTTCCCTCAATACGTGCCACATCTGTCACTCAGACAACTTTGTATGAGGCAAGGCCAACCTCTGTGATGGACTGCAGTTGCGGAGCTTGCAATAAGGCCCTTACGTCCACGCCCTGCACAGGCGCATACTGTAAGTGAGAGCTTTGCTTTGAGCTAATTGCTTTCTTCAATGCACAGTGAAGATACACTCCCCTTTTCAGTATACATGCTATGGCACCTCTAAGATTATATAGTTTTTTCAAATTGGCAAGACATGATAGCCTCTCTGTGGCTGATGACTCACCGAGGCTCGAGCCCTCTGCTTTTGCAGCATCTTTGTGACCTCCAACTTGGCCCTGTTTGACGGACAAAATCTTGTAAGTAGTAATAAGTTAACTCGCTCACTTTAATCTATACTCTAAGGATTGCAAGTTTTTGACTCAAAAGAAAGCAAGCTGAGTGCTTAGGAACTGTGGCTGGAAAGCAAGGAGACAATACATGTCTCTCTGTTGTGAGATGGAGTTTAAAGATCTAGGACAGTAGCATATTGAATTTAATTCCACGTAAGTAATCTCGGGAATACCTCACCTGATTTCCTTTTTATCCTCTTCATCATCTCCACTGCTTTGGTCGTCAACAACCTTCCGTTTTCTGATATTTCTGGCCTTTGCGGTCATGTTTGTTGACAAGGGAAACGCATGTACTCAATAAGCCGTTAAATTGTTTTCAAACCGTAACAGATAGCAACCCTCTTACAGGTGGCATGCGCGGTGAACAAAATGAGCGCCGATCACGCTAAGAAACGGAACAACAAGCCTTTTTGGAGTTGCCCAAGTCAGCATAAGTAATCATGACGTCAATAAGGATCCATGATTTCTAATTCAATTTGTACAGTGATCCCAAGCAGTCGACTCCAACTACTGCAGGGACATCTACACAATCCATCCCTTCTCACACACTGAATGAAATACCGAATCCCTGCAGCGTCCAACAATAATCACGGTGATCTGCCTTCAATAGTTACTAAGTAATCAACACTCCCAGTCTGATCTTTGATTGCTCCTGGAGGCTCTCCAGTGCAGCATGCCTTACACCGAACTGTACTGCTTGCGAACTACTTGTACATTCCAAACGTACCGTGCAACTTGTACGGTACAAGCCTGGTGAATGGCATGCGCTTTACACGGGGAATAATGGATTCAAAACACGGTGTATCTGCATGTTCATTGCCATTTGGAACCATGCCGTCGTCAGTCGCAAGCGTATGGACCAGAATTGTTTCAATTCATAAACCTCCTGGCCAAAAAGCGAAATTGATCAAGTGAATCTATGAAGTGGGAGCCCTTCTTGGTTTTGACCTTCGACATAGGGGCAATATCCGGCACATGTCTGCTCAACAAGACAAAGCTGGGTGTAGACCACGCGTACACATGGAAAGTTCTACCAGTACACCTGTGCGCGAGGCAAACCCGTGCAAGCACGCGGGCGAACACGCGCGCGCGCGCACACACACACGCACACGCGCGCGCACACACACACACACACACACACACACGCACACACACACACACACACACACACACACACGCACGCACGCACGCACGCACGCGCGCGCACGCACGCACGCACACACACACACACACACACACACACACACACACACACACACACACACGCACCACACACAAAACACACGCATCCTATATCAGTAATGAATATTCATTAATATCACTAATGAATATTCCTCTGAGAGCTGTGTTAGCTGCTCTTAGAGAGGAAAGATATAGGATGCGTGCTTGCACGCACGCGCGCGCGCGCGCGCGCGCGCGCGTGTGTGTGTGTGTGTGTGTGTGTGTGTGTGTGTGTGTGTGTGTGTGTGTGTGTGTGTGTGTGTGTGTGTGTGCACCGGCAAACACAACAGCTCTTGGGGAGAAATGAGGTTACCTAACAAGCATTAGCTAACACCGGTTGACATGTAGAATCATTGAAATCCATCTATACCAGTGCACAACCCGTCGTACAGTTTAAAGATGATCAAAATTGCTCTAAAACATTAAGGTGAACGACATCCAAGGCCAAAAAGAAAGAGCGATAAAGCGATCTAGTCGAAAGTTGATAAACATTGTTAAATGCATTTACTGTTGTTAGGAACACGTGAACTACACTTTTTGTTAAATACTGTTACAATCAAGAGCAACTAACCAACTGTCGTTCTGCAGTAGTATTGCAGAGATCCTGTCATGCAACTGCAGTGTGGCACCTCTGCTTAGTGTCCCTAGCATGGATGCATGCCAGGATACGGCAAAATTGCAGAGAAATGCGCCCCGCCCAAGTGTACCTTGCTGTACAATAACAATCCGAAGTTTGAAAAGGGCGTCCTATGGCTGAAGCCGACACTAATTGGTCCTTGAGGGGTCTCTGAGAGTGACAGGCCCTGTCACATGATTGTGACCATCCAAATGATTGGACCGATGTCTGTCCAATCATTCGACCCTTTCGCAACGCCAATGAAAGGAGACGTTATATTGTACACTTCTACACCCACACTATGCTGTACAACCACGAAATATACTTAGCAAACACCACTTCATTTGCATTTGACGGTGCCTTTGAAGGCAAGGTCCTTTAAGTACAGGACATGACTCACGTCAGCCTGGTATCCTCGAGGTGATCAGTATGCTCGGAGACTGTGAAGTATCCACATACATTCCCATAATCCTCAGGCATACAATTGTGATGGAAGCTATGGCAACAATAATGGCTTCATTTGCAAATGAAGCTATTATTCAAAAGGGGCCTTATTGTTCATTAGGGAGAATACGATTATCCCAGAATCTGTCTGTGCATAGACGTGAAATACGTCCCTCTAAAAATGAAACACTACTGAAATATCGGACTTCGTTCCTCCAGGTCCTCCAACGACCCTGGTGGACGTCGTGTGTGAAATCATGTGCACACACATGTGGGTGACACTGTCACTATGCCATAATCCGGGGGCATCCTGCCCGCAATTGATTGCCGATCCACAACCATGGGCATTCTGCCCGCAGCGGCCAAAGAAACATGAAACGCCCCACAGTTTTCACATCGAATGAGATGACAAAGAGTTCCGCACCATTTGTGCGCACCAACGTTGGTTGGTTAGTTGTGGCACCAACATTGTTAACAGAACGTTAAATTAAAGCGAAGTCAATACAACCAAACCGCAAACCGGGTGTCCTACATGCTGACCATGGTATGGAGAAGCCAAAACTCTTCCCAACCACCTCATGTAACATATGTCAGCATGGAGGCCCTGCTAGTTCCAAGCTGAAACAAACGTAACCTCCAGAGGGACACACATATTCCAACCGACTATTTTTTTACTGTGAGGGTGTACAACCATACCCCTCTAGAGGGATATCATCTGTCCTTCACGAAGCATATCAATGGTGTTTGTCACAATACCACTGGGATAAACAGCCACACTTTTTTTTTCCCTATATCTAACACGGAAAACCAGTAGTAATTTCGTCACAACGTGAGTGAGCACGTTGGCCAGCGTCGCACTGGGAGCAGCGACCCTCACCATTCAGAATGGGACACACAGCAGGCGGGCTCCTGTGAAGATCTGCTGGTCCAAAGCAGAATCACATATGTGTGACGCAATCTTTTACCTTTACAAATCTGTAATAATTTTTAAAAGCTACTGTTAAAAGCGGGATTATATCTTTTTTAACATTAAAAAGACCATCCCAACGTCTTCGTCTGCAGGAAGGAACAAATAGGATTCATAACCATTAAGGATGAGGCACACAGCATGTGGGCTCCCGTGGGGACCTGCTGATCCATAGCAGAACCCATAATGGTGGCCGATTATATACATAACATCGGTCTCAGACTCTTATGAGCCAAACATTGAATCGGCCCGACAATCCGCCGACCCCTACAGAACTGTTGGGAGAAGGGTTGCAAACATTTGTCCGGCTGTGAAATTAATGAGTATTGTGAATGAGCAAACTAGACCGCATCGGAATGCGAACTGCGGCAACCCTCAGCCATGAGGACTCTGAATGTTCTAAGTCCTCATGAGTCTATTGATAGAGCTCAATGAGAATCCGGAGGACTTAGAATGTTCTAAGTCCTCATGAGCCTATTAATAGGGCTCAATGAGGACTCATGAGGACTTAGAATAGAGTGCAATGGTACAGCAGGACCACTGGCAGCAGGAGCCCCATGGTAGACAGCAGGAACCCGAGACACGCAAAACAGGAATAAAATCAACTTTTTCCTTAAGATTAATCTTCAATCTTTGAGGAGTCAGTTCCTTCAACCAGAAATGGAAACAGCTCCCCTAACCAGGAAAAAATTGTTTTGCTCCCCTACTGCCTGGCTTTTGAGATCCGGTATGCTTCCTGGCCAAACCTCTTACGTGATATATAAGGACATATCCCTCCCCGGGGGGAAAGGGGGGGGGGGGGGTTGGCAAAATTTCAACCAGCCTGCGAGACTGATCCTCCTGTTCCTGAAGCATGGCAATGCTTGAGATCTCTAGAGGAACTTTCCCTTGTGTCCAAGTGCATGTCATTCCATGACATATGCACATACCCAACTTCAAAGCTTCAAAAAGCCCAGAACACTGGACTGCACAGCTGTTGTTTGTTTCTTTGAGAGCAAGGGCGCCCAAACGATAGTTTATTCGAAAATTCCAGTTCTGATGCAACCTTGCAATTGCCTCCACAGGGGGCTGCACCTCGAAGAACAGGATGAAAAATACTACAAGATACAGGGTCTAATGTTCTAAATGCGGACAATGTCGCTCGCGGTACTGCTAACACTATCGATTGAGTTCTAGATTGAGTAGCTCCACAGCATTTCAACCTGGTGGGGAAAATGTGTGTGTGGGTTCCCACCTTGACTACAGGCAAAGAAGTGTTCCCAGGAGAGAAGAGCCGATCACACACCAGCACGGCGCGCGTGAACACCGCTTGTTTCGAGAAATTGAGCTTCACCACCAAGTTGAGGTCATTAAAGGAGCCCGATGGGCCCCGCCTCACTTCCCGCACACGGCAAACTCTCTCACCCACCTCGTCAACTAAGTGCAAGCACAACTCACTCCGGACTGCTGCCTCTTTGATCGTTCCGAAACAAGACAGCAGAAATCGATGCTCCGGTGGAGAGAAGCTCACAGAAGCGGTACGCTGTCATGTACACAGACGGCCAAACCTCCAAAGCAACTCAGGGCAGTACGCTGGCATGTACTCAGACCGCCAAACCTCCAAGCAACTCAGGACGAGCCCAGAGGGTTGCAAGATTAATGTACACAAGTACTTGAAGGGCACACCGCCATGCAGACCGCCAAACCTCTAAGCAAATCAAGGCGGTATGCTGCAAACATATGTACACCAACCGCCAAACCTCAAAGCAACTCACGGCGGTACGCTGCCATGTAGACAGACCGCCGACCCTCCCAACCTTCTTTCGGCTGAAGGCACATGGTTCCCCCTCCAACAGACATGGTTCTCCCAGATTTGAGGCAGTGATGCGCATGCTTTCATGCCACCTCTGAAGGGAGAGAGCTTGGGGAGCGGGAGAATCCTGCTACCTGGAAAAGTTAGTATCGACGCAATATCGGCAGTCGCAATTCGCATTTCCAGGTTCAGATCGGCCATCCCCGAAGCCCAAAAGGCTTAGAGTGGCATCTCCAGCGAGGTCCAATCTGTAGCGGCTTTTTGGCACAAATTGATTCCCTTTCGGGTCCGGATGGTCCCGATCGTGGCAAATCTCAGACTGAAATGTGACCTCGCTGGAGTTCCCACTTAGAGGGCACCCCCACTTACGATCGGGCGATGGCGAGCCCGCTGGATTTGCTGCTCCGTACGAGCGGCAAGTGCTTGTTTAAATACTCCAAACACCGCGAGTACTCGCTCCGAGCGGACGCGTGGATGCCCTCTCATAAGGGGGCATGCAGCCGACTGAATCCTACGCACACAAGGAAGAGACGAGCACAGCACAAAAGTGGCTTTTGCTGCTTTCTGGAGAACACTGGGCAGTTTGTGTACATGCCAGCTTACCGAACAATGGGAGGAACCCATGAGCCCGGGCTGGTTTCACAGCCATGCTTGTGCCGATGCTTTCCTCTTTCTCAACGCTCTATAGAAGAAGAGAACACAGCTCTGGAACCCACACGGCGCCAGAGTCCCGGGGGCTATCTCACAGAGAGGAGGATGTGCGGGCCCCGAAACTGCATCAGAAGCCGGAGCCCGGGCTTCGAGGGCAAGTGGTGGTGGGGAGCATCTGCCGGTTGATGCGGTACAGATCCCGCAGCCGCGCTGCGCTCCCTCTCCCGGTCGTGGTCTACGTGGTCTCGCTCGTGGGCCCCCATCGGCTTGGAGTCCTCCAGGCCCAGGGGCAGCATGTCCCTGTGCAGCGTGTCGGAGGCAGCGCCCCCGGCCGCCTGCATTGCCATGTGATGGTGGGCCATCTCCGCCCCTGAATGGGCTGCAGCCATCCCTGTGTGAGCTGCAGGCAGCCATGCAGACCCCGTGAGCAAAAAAGACAGAGAAGGGGGGAGGGAGCATGAGGAAGAGGGGCGAGAGAGGGGACAAACACACACACACACACACACACACACACACACACACACACACACACACACACACGCACACACACACACACACACACACACACACACACACACACACACACACACAGAGAGAGAGAGGGGGGGGGGGAGGGAGGGAGGGGTGATGGAGGTGGAGAGTGAGAGAGGGGCGGCAAGGGTGCCCTGTACACATGACAAGTGGAGGGGTGGGGAGAGACCGGCATGTGCTCCCACCCTGCCCCAAACAGGAACCCCCTCCCCAACACACACACACACACACACACACACACACACACACACACACACACACACACACACACACACACACACACCACTCTCTGCCTCCTGCCCCCCTCCCTCCCTTTCTGTCATTCTCCACCTCCCCTCTCCCGCCCTCCCCCAAACTTAGGAAGGCCAACGTGATGTCAAGCAGAGAGGTGTGCCAGGCCTCAGACAGGAGAGGCAAAAACGCAAAGCCCGAGATGGGAAGGTGTGATTTGAGCCCCACCTTCAAAGAAGGTCCCGGGCAGGCCTCCGACCCGCAGATTGCGGGACACATGCTGACGTCCCGTGTAAATCACGAAAAGAAACGTGCCGATGAGCGCAAAAATGGTGGTCACCAGCATGATGCAGTTTGTGCCTGCGCCAAAGCAGGGGTCCCGTGACCGCAGTGCGACGGTCCTTCCTGTACCGCTTGCCTCTGCAGCTGCCGACTTGGCGGGACCTGTCAACCCCGGGGCAAACCAGATCTCATTCATCTGCGCAATCACCTCTACGATTCTATTAGCACCATTTTCCCCTCCCACAGTGGTCCTTAAGAAAAGTAAATTGTTATATTGCACAGTACGATTTTACCCTTATGAATCTACTCTATGTTTACCTTGATTGTATCCATCAAGCTTAGACGATAAGGTATTTCCAAAACCCTCTAGAGAGGACAAGAAAGTTGATGTCAAGCAACGCCAGCCGCAAAAAAAGGGGAGAAGTCACACCCGATCAGCCCAAAGGGCATGAGATGTGCACGACCCTAAGGGTAGCCTAATCAGGACTCTCAAGAGGCAAGAGAAGCCAGTCGCCAAGGGATCTTGGAATGGCATGTATTGCACAATGAAGCAAAAAAGCTCAGATCTGCTCAGGACGGTTGCAGCTGCAGCGGAAAGTACACAGGAGAGTGAGTGTTGCAATGGAGGGTGAGTGTTGCAGTGGAGAGAGAGTGTTGCAGTGAAGAGAGAGTGTTGCAGTGGAGGGAGAGTGTTGCAGTGGAGAGAGAGTGTTGCAGTGGAGAGAGAGTGTTGCAGAGGAGGGTGAGTGTTGCAGTGGAGAGAGAGTGTTGCAGTGGAGGGTGAGTGTTGCAGTGGAGGGTGAGTGTTGCAATGGAGAGTGACTGTGTCAGTGCAGGATGAGTGTTGCAGAGGAGAATTAAGCAGTGGAAAAAAAGTCGTGCGTTCCAGCACAGAGAAAGCTGCAAATAAGGCATTCGCAGATTCCTGTGAATTGGAAAGTTGAGAAAAGTGGAATCTGAGAGTTGGAAATCTGGAACTGAAAACCTGATAAGTTGCGGTCCAGTCAAGTGTCATCTTGCGCTTCTCAGAGTTGCAAGATGTAGAAGAGTAAATGAGACCCAAACTGGGTCTCCATCCATTGTGATCAACCCTGGTTCGCTGCCACAGTGCAAACTCTGGCAGTGCTCTTGAAATCCCAATACCCCTCCCTAACACACACACACACACACACACACACACACTAACACACACACACACACACACACACACACACACACACACACACACACACACACACACACACACACACACACACACAGGATGCAACAAAAGCTACTACAGCCACTGTTGCATCAGTTTAGGAACGGATTCTAATTTGCATCGGTAGTTCAAAATACATCCCCCCCCCCCCCCTTCATGCTGTTTGTGAATTGCACCAAACAATATCATGCATCATGGGGGAAAGTGAGAGGATATCCAATGCCCTGCAACGACCAGCACCACCCCACTATCGAAAAACTTTTCTTCAAAAATGCTTGAAATTTGCACCTCCCTTTTTACAAAAATTGAACCAAAAAGGGATTCTTAAATCAACAGGAAAAGATGAGGGAGGAAGTCACCAGCGACGGCAGGGGCACGCCCGTCATTCAAGAGGCGGTCCAGCAGCTCGCTCTCGAAGTCGCGCTTTCGCAGGCCCTGCTTTGCCAGAGGCCCGGCCAGCTGCAGCATTTCCTGTGCCAACCAAGACCCTCTCTGCCAATTAATGATTGAATGAATGAACGGAGGTTACGCATAACCCGTCATGATGACTACATGTGCCCTCTGCCATTGACTGACTAAATGCATGAATGAACGCATGAATACTGCTACAAACTACCCCACATGATGACTAGCTGTCCGCTCTGCCATTGCATGAATGAATAAATGATGCCACACAGTCCCCGATATGACTAATGTGCTCTCCGCCTTTGAAGGAATGAATGAATGATGCTACACATTACCCATCATGGTGACTTATATGATCCTACGCCATTGATGTGCATCAATTGTGGGCGGAAGGCACCGGTGTGACCACCTTTCTAATGTGTGCGGTTAGCATACCGCACACAGACTACATCTGGTGTAGAGTCGTGACCCTTTTGGGAAAAATGGAGTGACTTGTTACGTATCCCGGGACACACAAATGACAGGGACGTCACATGCACGCCAACGTGCAGGTCCCTCCAAGTACTCAAGGGCACGCACTTAAGGGTATATGAAGGTGGCTACAGAGGGGTATACAGGAGTGTGTAAAGGGCTTGACCAAAGTAAGCACAGCAGGGAACGCGAGTCAATCAAAGTGGACAGGGCAGACCCACTCTCCCTCCCAACTCCCCACCCCCTTCTCTCTCTCTCTTCGTCCCATCCTACCACTCCACTTTCTCTCTCTCTTCATCCCATCCTGCCACTCCTCTCTCTCTTCATCCCATCCTACCACCCCTCTTTCTCTTCATCCCATCCTGCCACTCCTCTCTCTCTTCATCCCATCCTGCCACTCCTCTCTCTCTTCATCCCATCCTACCACCCCTCTGTCTCTCCATCCCATCCTACCACTCCTCTGTCTCGCTCTTCATCCCAACCTACCACTTCTCTCTCTCTTCATCTGATCCTACCACCCTTCCCTCTGTGCGCCAAGGCAACAAAACACTCAAACTATCAATAAAAAGTCTACACACTGAGATCCGCAACATTCCGGTACAAATAATTCATGGGGTGCGGTTAGGATAGGCTACACTCTTTCTGTCAAATGATTCTGAGGCTGCGGGAGGTCCACCCTCTAAGCCCTAGAATGCCACCAAAAGGCATAAGGCATGCTCATCACCAAAAGAGAGAGAGGCCCCCCGGGGGGGGGGGGGGGGGGACGCGGCATGGGGGGAATCCGCCCTGCATGTCCCTCCTACATGCTCCCCACTTCCCTGACAAAATGCACATACCGTCCCTCCCCACTTCCCTGACAAAATGCACATACTGCAAAGCAAAACCGACCTGCTGATGGCACGCAGGGAGAGTGAATCCCACCCCGGAGTGGAGGGGGGACAGGCTTCGGACGGAGAGAGCTGGGCGCTGCACCAACACAAAGGGCTCCCGGTCCAGCCGAAGAGAAGGCCCGGCGCTCGTCACAGGAGCCCTTGCCAACGCTACAGGTGTGGCAGATGGAGGACTGCCTCGGCCAACCTCCACTGTACCGCGCACGCTTGCAGTACAATCCCCCGGGCTGTTGCTCACACCCTGCTGGAATGGCCCCAGAAGATCCAGGGGTGCCAGCGGGGAGGAGTTGCCGGACTCCTCCTCGCTTGGCATACGACCCAGTGCAAAAGAGAGGGTGAAGGAATCCTGCAGGGGAGCAAATGGCGGTACAGTCGTGTCTGTTTGGGACGGTACACCACCACGTGCCACTGCTGTGGCAACTGCCAAGGACTGGTCAACTTCTGGAGTTTGCGGTACAAAGAGCATCAACGGATTCACTGTCTCATCAGCAAGAGGGGCCGCTGCTCTGGTCGTACTGCGAGCTGGTACTGCTGAATCGGACGGTACAGTGGGGTAGGAAACAGGACTCGGTCGTTGTACAGGGCTGGGGGATGACGTCGGCGCATCTCGCCGGCCCAGGTCGCGATCCAGCATCCGAGAGAATGTCTGCAGCACCATGGTGTCGGACACTGGCTCCCGAGGGGGCTGCTGCCGAGGCGACGGGGTTGCTTGGTTAGGAAACGGTGGGACTGGTGCTGCATGGGGCCGACCACTCGATGAAGCCTGGTGCGTTGGTGTCCTGCCAGAGCTCTCTGGGGAGGAGAGGGAGAGCTCTTTTGCTGCTGCCCCTGCTGCTTGCTTGTTGGCAGCGCGAAATGTGCGGTATGAATTAGTTGAAGCACGAGTAGGTGTTGCCTGCTGACGTAGCCCCATTGGCAGGAACGGGCTGCTGAGCAGTGGTGACACAGCAGGCCGCCCTGGCTGCTGCCTTTTCCCATCCTCCTCACTCTCAACAACATCAAACTGCAAAAGCCAGGAACACCATTAAGTATGACAAACCCAGCATAACGCGTTTCTGCTGAATAGGTACGGTAAGAAATGTTAGCTTCTACTATGGAGCCGGGTGGAAGATCATAGGAACAACAGGCTGGGTGCACTTCAAACCAGTAAAATAACACCTGTGTGCATTCCTTGTGTTTGGATTAGCATATCGTGGCAGTGGTCTTCTTGTGAGAAACCTTTTTCTGCTCCTCTGTCTGTTTAATTTTTCCAGTCCAGAAGCCTCATATTCAACAATGCCACAAAAAATTGCTACTGTGGGAAGGAAAACAATTTCTCGCTCAGAGATGCAAAGGTTCCCGGTATGCTGGCGCCTTGCATGGCGGGAAATTTCGGCGTTGGCCACGCCCTATCCAGGAGTATTTAAGAATATCTTTGCAAACCATAGATGTATAAGTCTCTCCAGGTTTCATACAATCGCTGAGAGCCTAACGGAAGAATGCCGCTTGTGTTCGAGCATCAGAGGTAGGGGCTCGTCCAACAAGCTTTCAATGCGCAAGGAGCTGGCAGGGCATGCACCCCACTTTCCAAGAGCCCTATGGTATATCATGAACAGAAAAGGAATAACCTGGCCAGGGGCTGTTCAAGAGCATGAAACAGGGGTGATTACGTGAGGGATCTGACCTCAGCGAGAAAATTGTCCAGCGAATCTAAGCTGTCAGTTGAGCTTCTGCTCCCAGCTCTCGCCAAAGGTAGCATCTTGAAACCCCTGCGCGTCTTTGAAATGTTTACACAACAAAGCGCCGGACAAAATGGCCGCTGCTGCAGAGACGAGGTGTGCTAGGAGTGTTTCACCCACGGCAGAGCCCCTTGACACGCAGGAAGCCTGAGAAAGCTTTCAGACAAGCGTCCTAGGCAATGACTGTGCCTTCTAAGACAGAGACGCGAAACGGGAGTTGAGGGCAACTTTTCGGAGACACGGAACAGCGGAAAAAACAAAATGCCCGAAAAGCCCACACTAACACAAATTTCTTTTTTTGTCGAGTCAACTAAGTGGCAGATGTATGGCACATGAGCAAAATTTTACTTCTTCCTAAAGCTGGCAATGGCCCTTTCGTTTCCCGGGAATACGTCCGTTGGATGTGTGCCATCTTGCTGCAATCTCGATCGCGACGTCCATGTGGCTGGACGATCGACTACAAATTTCTGGTGTTTGATCATCAACGGTCTCCGCCGAAGCCCATCATGGCCCATTTGGCTGCCCATGACGGAAAGCATCGGCGAAACCGCATGTGGCGGTCTACGGTACCACCCCCCGCAGGAAGTTCCCGAGCAGGACACAGCTTGGGATCATCAACGCAACGCACTGTCAAACCAAAAAGTTGTTGACTTTCCAACTTCCCACATTGGCCTTACAGTCCCAACTCTCATACTATATGCAGCATTTCTTGGTCTGCTGAAGGGCTGTACGTGTGGGTAGTTGTAGTTCTAGTTTGTTTGCGAACCTCCGCGTTAAGTGGTTGTTCACCGCATCGTGGCTTGGAGCATTCAGAAAAGTGCACCTTTATTGCGTTTGCTTAGTTTGTTTAGAAGCATTCGTGAGGGTTTCGATATTGCGTGCTGTTCGATAGATCCTGCTGGGTTGGAAAAGACATTGTTTCAGTGTATGGTGTAGAAGCACACACGCAAATCAATGGATACTGCCTCAAGAGATGCTGCTGGCCCAAGTGGCACACAGCCGCAGAGCACGGGAGCTCCAGATGCACAGCGACACCCCTCGGGAATCGTCCCCACTTTGCAGAATGTCGTGGCAACAGTGAATCTTGGCTGCAAATTGGATTTGAAACACATTGCAATGCAAGCTCGGAACGCTGAGTACAACCCGAAGGTGTGAACTCCAAAGAGGAGAAACTGTTAGTCCGAACCTTCAGGACTGTCAAAATTGCGTCCGCTTGTGAAGATTGCTGGCTTTGTCGCTGGCGAGTCTTCTAGAGACCAATGCAAGTTTGTTTGGATATGCGCAGAGATTTGCAGCGTGCATATTGCGCATCCGTGAACCCAAGACGACAGCCCTCATCTTTGCATCTGGGAAAATGGTGAGCATGACTGAACATTGCCTTAAACCCTGTGAATAATAACTTTACACAGGCATGGTCGTACGCTTTCCTCCACAGTTAGCTGCGATACCAGAAAAAACCCCCAACTTGCCTTGCAGTTCCCTCAATGCGTTGGACGTATTGCACGTGTCCCTTTAAATGGTTTTCTATGTGTGAGGAGGTCAACTACACTGGGGTATTCAAGTATACACCTGGGTTTGTCATGGCCAGGTATGCACAGGGGCGAAGTCAGAAGAGGCTGCACGGACAGCTGCTAGGAAGGTGAGTTAAGTGCACAATCATCCTTTTTATTGGGTCATGTAATATTTTGTCTGCTCCCACATGTATGGCCACTGTGCTTTCCTCCTCTTTGTTATTTAATTGCTGCCAAATGCTGATTGACATGCGGTCTTCACCCCTAACAAGATTGGGTGGGGGTGCAGTTTGCCAAGATTGTTGCCAAGCTTGGGAATCCTGCTAAATTTATGGACTTCAAGGTGCAAAATATTGTGGGATCATGCGACGTGAAGTTTCCAATCAGATTGGAAGGCCTTTCACTCCAGCACTCGCTCTTCTGCAGCGTATGCCACCTCTTCTGATTTTTCTGAGTTGTCCACTTTTTAGAAAATTAGGTTCCCACATGACTGTTCCTCTTGTTTTTGATTTTGTCGTTGTGCATTTCAGGCTGCCGGAGAGCATCCATCTCTGGGCTGATTTTCTAATGCTGTTTTATTGTTGACGTCGGTGTTGTTTGTTGGCTTTGCAGTATGAGCCAGAGCTCTTTCCTGGACTCATTTACAGGATGAAACAGCCAAAGGTCGTCCTGCTGGTTTTTGTCTCTGGCAAAGTTGTTTTGACAGGTACAGTCAGCAACAAACATCACAATGTAGTTCCGACTAGTTTGTATGATCTCCTCTTGGAGTTTCGAGTGCCCCTGCATATCTCATACTCTCCATATTTGGGGAGGGGGTGGGGGGGATATATATGTATATATCTCTCTCTCTCTCTCTCTCTCTCTCTCTCTCTCTCTCTCTCTCTCTCTCTCTCTCTCTCTCTCTCTCTCTCTCTCTCTCTCTCTCTCTCTCTCTCTCTCCCCCCCCCCCCCCCCCCTCGTCTATCCTGCCCCCTTCCCCTCCTTCTGCTCCCCCCCCCCCCTTCTCTTTGTCTCTTCCTCTCACTATTCTATAACATTGTTTTTGTGGTCATTGGGGTGGGTCTTCAACGAGACATCTTGTGACAGGCAGCTTCCTTGCCCCCCCGGGGGGGGGGGGGGGGGGAGGTTAGGATTTTAGCAATTTGAACGGCATCTGGCCATTCTGGATACTTTTCCAGGGTAAGGTGTGTCGGATTTGAAAGCATTGGTGGGGACTTATGCAGGCGCAAAGAGTAGGGACGACATCTATGGTGCTTTCGAGAAGATCTACCCTGTTTTGCAGGGGTTTCGGAAAGGAGATGCGCCACCTGCATCTGTGGTGAGTGTCGCCTTGCCCTAGGTTTAGATTTAGGATGATGATTAAGAATACCTTACCATTGGTGGGGTTAATCTGTGGCAAGCCGGCAACGTATTGTTTTTCCTCTAGGGGGCAACTTGATATGTTGGATTGCAGCTGTTTGTTTTGTGTAGTCCTTGAAAGATGTCAAGATTCTTGGTGACATTCTACTGGTTCCCCAAGTACTGGTATATGTCTTTAACCTTGCCATTTTCTGGCATTCTGGATTGTGCTCCTGCACATGTTTCCGCATCTCTCCTCTACTTGCATCCCATCTGTGTTGCTTTGATAAAGGGTGGTGTGTCGGACAGAGGGCTGCTGGTCCACCTCTGATGGGAAGGTCTCAGCCACCCGCTGCAGCGCCCAGTCTTGGTGCTCCCGCACCTCACCTTGGCGCCAGGCCCTAGGCAGATAGCTAAATCGGTTCTTACATGTATGTCAGGCATGGCGCTATTGCGGTGTTAGTTTTTCTGGAGGTCGTAGCTATTGTTTTAACTGCAGGTGTCGCAGGCCCTTGTCTTGGGTTGTGAACGCCTTCTTTTCTTGGGTGACGGAAGTGTTCCAATGCATCCATGATTTGATGCATGTGATTGGATATCTTGTCGCCAGCAGTAGTCAAGGAGGAGGATTTGAAGTACGTTCTTATTGCTGTGAAGGTTTGAGAGTAGGTGCTAAATTTGACTTACCTTTTGTCTGCTGGCTTGGTTCGCCAAGAGGTTTGCAAGAAGGTATCAGTAGGGCATGACAAACGTTCGAGCTTTTTAATTCCGAATGCATGTCAATCAGCATGTTAGGATACAACTAACAGCAGATTTTTCAAGTAGTATGGTTAATGTGGTGGTATGATGTCTGGATGGAGTTCAGATATCTTTAAAGTGTGTTTTATCCACATTTGCGCGTGGCACGAGTAAGGGTGGGCGGCCTGTGGCCGTTGAAGCTGGAAGAACTGAAGACAGAAGGATCTGCCTCGATGGTGTGGGCGATAAGATACGATTTCAACTCGTGGGGTGTCTTGTAATGTGGTTCTGGGGTCTACCATAGACGCCTCTAGTTTTCCAATAATTTCCTCCCAAAAGCATGCTTCGCTTTTTGTTTTCGAGTCCCTATAGAATGTGGCTTTGCTGTTGATGGGGACACTCTCATGATCAGCAGAGCTACCTCCGTGGAGAAAGGAACCGGAAAACTTACAGGTGTGGATCGCCTCAGCATGCCAGCAAATACTGGGACATCACCTCGGACCTGGGTCTCTGGAAGGCGTGTCTGGTGTCACACTAGAGAAGGACGTCCCATCATTGTAATAAAAGGCTTCTGGTTCAGAAAACTGAAGTACGTATCAGCATACCGGATGCAGGGGTTCCTGAGGTTGTATAATGGCAGTAGTTTGTCGAACACTCTTTACACATGTCATGCTAAGCCATGCTGAACGAAACACCAAAAGAAAGTTCAGCCTGGTTAAAGGCACAAAAGTTCCGCCTGCCTGATTCACCTGCTGTACAGTGTGGCCGAAAAGCCCATCCCTGAAAAAGAACGCCTAATATACACATCAATCTATGATTCTGGGACCGTGATCATACGGAGAAAACGAGCTTCTACATGTACAAGCGGATGCAAGGCTTCACTGCAGCCTTTCATCAGACAAAAGGATCGCCGAGCAGCTATGGGGGACTGTGAGAACAAAGGAGTACTTGTCCTCATCAAATGCACAGATACATACACTGTGGACCAGGACAAGTCCGGTCAACCTGTATGCCCTTTTAAATCTTCCTTCACCCTTCTTACACGCGGCCTAGGTACTGTCGGAAGTCAGCCTAGTGCAGCTAATTAGTTATAACTCGTGAGGTCTCCCCAAACCACAAGAGACGCCATAAGGGCCCTGAATCTGGAAACCCAGTACCCCTTTTTTGCGTTCCCCGAACAGTAACAGGGGTTACTCTACCTCATCCTGCCGCCATTGTACATGACCTGCCTGGAGCCTACGGGGAAAGGACTGGCGCAGGCTGTGCGCTGCGCACCAAAATGCACAAGAACACATGTTGATGAGCCCAAAATCCAGTGCGTTTGAGACCTGCCCTGACAAAATTGCATCCTCCTTCAAATCTGAAATGGAAGCTTTTCCGCGAGTCACACGAGATGGATTCCTGGATGGACATAGCCTCGAGACTACATGTCATACTATGCTTGTTGCTCAACCTGTCGAGCACATGTTGCTGCTGCATATCAGCTGTGACGACCCTCGTTGAGGTCCTTCGAGCGCTTGTTGCTTTGTGAAGAACTCGAAGAACACCGTCTCAAAACTGGCTTCCACACCACTTCAATCTTCGCAACAGCCCCTTCAGACCTGACGCACTTCATAATGCATGGCCAAGTAATGACACTGACACCTAGCAAACCACCCGTCATAGATGCCTACTACTTTGAATTCGACAGGCGACCAAGTTGCGAGCCTTATCCTGAAGTTCAGGCATTCTGTCACGACACATAATTGAACACATCTGCTGAGTAACCTGTCCCACTCGATCCGAACAAACCAGGACAAACAAGTTGCGCATTCCATCCACGTGGCAACCCATCATTTGATGAAAGTCCTCCGGTCGATTTGCTGTTGCAGTCATGTGATTATGGATAACTTTATACGGGCCAACCCCTCAGCCGACTGAAATGAAGCGTGACTTTGCCAGTTTTCCATCCTTCGGAGGCCAGCACAATAAAAACACCGGCCAGATCAACACCAGCAACCTGGCAGAAGATCCAGAACTGCAAAAATAGCAGCCAATTCTAAGATGACTGGCATACCACGTGTCCTCGAAACCTACCTCACCAAATCCAACAAGCAAAACCAGAACACGAGTCCATTCTCTTTGCAGTGCCCTGCAATGAGGACTGCAGAAAATCGACCAGAAATCCTCCCATCTGACACCAAGCTATACAGCAAATCTCTGGCCTCCTAAGCCACCAGAAACTCTGGGAGTAAAGGCCTCTGCAAACTGTCAATATTAGTATTTGGGTGTTAAACCAAATGCAGTGAGCAGTCCCGTTCCAGACAGCCAACACACTGCAGTTTTGTCGGCAACTGACCGGGGCTGAGACAGTTCGGATGTGCGCACATTGCCAAGGAGGAGGCTGGTCACAGGAGGAATCTGGCACCGAAAAAGTTTTGCTTTGATCATAATGCTCTTGCACGTCTAAGTGGCTCGTGCGGTCCTTGCCCAAATGGAAAACCCAGTCATGTGTTTTCAGCTCGACCGACCAAATGCACTGCACCCCAATCAGAGAGTTGCATAAGGCTCTTCTCTGAATCTTGAGCATGATGAAACGAGCAACTGGTCGTTTTATCACGGTCTAATCTGCCGTCTTGACAATCTCAGAATAATAACCAGCTGAGTGAGCGCCTCTGGCGTAAAATCCCTCGCTTTGCCGCTATTCTCCACTTTGTCAAACGGACAAAGGCATGCGAATGGTCTCCAAATGGTCTACCGACAAACACAAGGGTATCTGCTAAAATTGGACCGCCGGATCAAGCGGACTGGATCAGCTCTAGACAAGGTAACCATCTTGAAGCCCGCTCCTTCCAGATCTGTCATGATCATTGAGAAGCCACATGCATGAACAATGATACGCTTCTACTGACCGAAACCAACGACGCCCTACCTGTCGCTTCACAGCCGTGCTGACCCAAGGGCAGACTGCCATCAAATGTAGTCGCCTCCAGGAGGGATAGACATGTATGCCTCTAGACATGTGTATCCTTTGCAGAAGCAATAATGCAGATTCAATGCCTTACATACATATTACCATCGTGTCTGAACCAGGTCCATTCAATATTTGGGACCGATGAAGACAGACATGTAGAACATCTTGCTCATGCATGCCCCCCCCTCTCTCCCCCCCTCCCTCTCTCTCTCTCTCTCTCTCTCTCTCTCTCTCTCTCTCTCTCTCTCTCCCCCCCCCCTCTCTCTCTCTCTCTCTCTCTCTCTCTCTCTCTCTCTCTCTCTCTCTCTCTCTCTCTCTCTCTCTCTCTCTCTCTCTCTCTCTCTCTCTCTCTCTCCACGCACAGTGCAGGCGGGCACCAATACGCACCTGCCTCCATGCGAGACCCACGGACCTGCAGAGGCATGTGGGAAAAATAAATGAGAAAAAATTGAGTCTAGGATTGACTGCCCTAACTAAGAATTACTGACGCACACTGACCGGAGGCTGAAGCAGTACACTGACGAAGGCTGGGAGGGATTGAGCAGGAAGAATGACACCCAGTTGCATCACCTAGGCTGTCGGGACCCGGCCGCAAGTCAAATCCAAGTTGCCTATCTCGCCAACCAGGAGCGGCTCCCCCCCCCCCCCCCTTTCCTTCATTCGAAAGAAACCAGCTCACACAAAGCCTATCCAGGACACGATGATCTCCATCAGCCCCAGTCAGCATTTGGGAAGAATGGGTATTGATATAGGAATACCAGATGAAGGAATATGCATCTGGCCCTCAACCTACATCAAACAAAAGAACACGCGAGGCCTTCAGAAGCACTCGCCCCAAGCTCCCCACGGACAAATAATAGGAACACCCTTGCCCACAAGGATCCATGCAGCCCAGGCGGGTCCCATGTACGCACATCAAATGACCAACCCACCACCAGTCTTGCAAAATGGTGTGCCCTGTCCTACACAGAGAACACGCAAGAGGTCGACGCTTCGAACACAATGGCTCAATTACAAAATACACTGCGCAGACCACCTAATGGCCCGCTTCCCTAAAAGCTGAACAGCAATGAAATCAACACCCTTACTAAAGCATGAAATATCACCCAAGTCCGTGCTAAAAAATACTGCTGGAGACTGTTCCGCCATCCTTATAAGTGCGTTCTACACGAAGCTGCGATGCACTTCCACAGCACCAGAAGGAGGTCAAGCTGCTGGAGTCAAGCGTATGGCAGGAAGTAGTTGGCAAGCAGCTTCTGGCGGCAGCGCTGATTGCTGTGCAGGGAAAGCTTCAGCACTGTCTTGTCGGAGCAGCGCTTGGGCACCAGCTCTGGGTGAAGGATGCGCGCCAGTATCTCCACCCCCTCGACCAATCTGAGCCATGTCCACATCCATCTCAGCTCCACCATCTCTCTGAAATCTTTGCGAAGCAATCATTACCACTAAGCCGGGAAAACAGCTGCTGCTCCCCAGCCCCTCCCCTCCCTCACCCCTCCCTCCCCCCTCTCCTCACACCTCCCCCCTCTCACCCCCCTCCCCCTCCCTCCGTTTTCCCCTCCCGCACACAGACGAACACACGTGCACACGCGCGCGCGCGCATGCACACACACACACACACACACACACACACACACACACACACACACACACACACACACACACACACGCGCGCGCGCGCGCGGGGGAGTATCCCTGCGCATCATCCTCCATTCCTCTACCTCATGCACCCGCCTTTCTATTCGAAGCGAACCCGCCCCCCGCCCCCTCCCCCTGTCTGCCATCACAAATTTCTCATATTGCTCCCTCAAATCACCAGTGCATGCCCCCCATCAGCCTGCTCATCCCTCGTAAGGCGGGGAACATACCGGGGTCCGGGACGAGAGAAGTATGCGTGGTCCACAACATAGACCCGGCCCGACTTCACCGCAGGCAGGCCCCACCAGCCCGGCAGCGCCGCCAACGCACAGGCCTCTCCCAAGCCTCTCCCCACCCCGGCACTACAGGGAGCCAGGATCAGGACCTCCGGTGCATACGCCTTCACCTGCATCAGAGCACCACCAGGATCAGCACCACAGCGGATGCCTCTTCACCTGCACACAAAGCACAAGGATCAGGACCTCCGGCGCATACGCCTTCCGACCCGCATTGACAGCATCAGAATCAGCACGTCAGGCACATGCCTCAATCACCTGCACCCAAAGCATGAGGATCAGGACTGCTGGCGCATGCGCCTTCCAGACCTGCATTGATGGCATCAAGATCAGCACCTCAGACGTATGAGACTACATCTGCAGCCAAAGCATGAGGATCAGGACCTCTGGGGCATGCACCTTCCAGGCCTGCAGGGGCCATGCCTGCAGCGAACATTCTAGGAAATGCAGGCTCCCAAAAGGGCTAGCAGCAACCATGCTGGCCCAGGGCCTGTGGTCCCACATACACTCTCACAGGCAAGCAGCACACATGCTGGCCCAGTGCCTGTTGCCCCACATACACTCCCTTGGGTGTGTATGTGCAAAAACCATGCTGGCCCCACGTAAGCTTGCAAGAGCCAGCAGCAGCCAGTCTGGCCCCACAAAAACTCCCTAGGGCAAGGCAGCAGCTAGGCTGGCCCCCACACAAGATCCCCACAGCAAACCTGATTGGCAGAGGGAGGGGTGTACCTCATCCCAGCTGACACGGAGGGGACGATCGCCGGGCTCCTGCCATTCATCGCTGCCTCCCGCCAGCTCCTTCATCTCTGGCAGCCACTGTCCCCCTGCATACGCCAGCCAACATCTTCAAAACTGCCCCCACTCCCCCCTACACACCTAAGCCAAAAGCATCAGCCACACCCCCCAAGGAACCCCCACCCCGGGGGGGTGTCAAACACACACATGCACATGCCCCACCCCCCTCTCCCCACACACACGCACATGCATGCACGCACACAACAGAGTGAAGAATGTAGTCCCCGTAGCCCATGCAAGTGTGAGAAGACTCCCGGCCATGAATGCCATGGGGAAATGGAAGGGAGTCCCACCGGCTGCCTCAAATAAGAGACAGTCAGACACAATGCAGGCTCCCTTAAAGGGAATCTCCAGGAGATCACATTGGCGGGGCTGTTCGGCACCTCGATATCGACCCATCGCAGCCTGGAATTGAAAAATACTCCAAGAATCCGACCGAGACTGCGTTGGAAGGGACGCTAGCTGCTGAGAAGCAAGGGAAGGGAAGGGAAGGGAAGGCCGCTGCAAAGCATTTGGCGAAGCGTACCGAGAACAAGAGGGTGGACACTCTCCAGAGAGAGGACCCGGGGGCGGCGCTTGGCGGAGGCAACCTGACCTGAGACTGCGCGGAGGCGGGTGCGCAGGCGGTCCACCAGGCGGTGCGCCTCTGGGCCCACCCCAGCCGCAGACCCCACCTCCAGGATGCTGTCCATGACATCCGAGAGGGTGTGCGGGGTCAGAGTCAGCACCCTTGTCGGGGAGCTTGGACCCGCCAACCCCGCACGCTGCAGCGCCTGCCGCAGTGGGCACACAACCAGAGTTCAGAGTCAGAGTTCAGTACCCTTTAGTCCCTTGAGAGTGGCTCCCTCCCTCCCTGCTCCCCCCTTTTCTCTCCCCCCGCCCTCCCTCCCTTCCTCCCTCCTCCCTCTTTCTCCATCCATCTCCATGCCCCCACACCCTTCCTCCCTCACTCCTTAAACAAACCCTCCCCCCCCCCCCCCCGGGGCAGGGGGGCTCTCAAATCCCACGAAATACCTTTACAGCAGATCCAGTCTCCTCAAGAACACACTTGCAAACAGAGTAACACCACTTCCATTCAAAATCATCCGTCTGCAAGCGCCCCCCCCTCCAAAACCCCCCCCCCCCCAAAAAAAAAAAAAAAAAAAAAAAAAAACCACCACTTTTTACCTATAAACTTGCAAATCCACACCCACCCTCCCCCAAAAAAATTCCAAAATGCGCACGCACACACACGCGCGCGCGCACACACACACACACACACACACACACACACACACACACACAGACACACACACACACACACACACACACACACACAGGCACGCACGCACATGCGCGCGCGCACAAGGAGATGCGCAGACCTCTGCAACGGTGAAGGCATCGGCGTCGCAGAGGCGGCAGGAGTCCTGGGTGAGAACCAAGCCGGGCTGCTCCCGGGCAAGCCACTCGACGTCAACCAGCCAGCCGCCTTCACCCTTGGCCCGGGCGGCTGCGCAACGAGCCTCCACCTCAGCAGCTGAGAGGCCCGCCAGATCGAAGCGGCTGTGGCTGACCCTGGTCCGCGTGGTGGCCTCCTTTGGGTAATCGCACAAGTCCGTCACCCCCGTCACCCTGCGCAACCGATGTTCCCTTCAGCCTATTTTGAACTCTCCGTGCACACGGGCTGCCCTGCCACCCTGCACGGCAATGCCCATCGCTTGATTGACGTACATGCAACACAGAAAAAGGAACAGCTATACTCATGTTGATTTAAAACATTTGCATCCGTCCCCCCCCCCCCCCGGCCACAAAAAAAACCAAGCCAAACCAAAGCAAACAAAAAACACGGGCCAAAAGAACCCAAGAAGCCAAAACACACACACACACACACACACACACACACACACACACACACACACACACACACACGCGCGCGCGCGCGCGCAGTGGGAAGGGGGGGAGATAGGAGCCCCACCAGGGGGCCTCCTTTCCATGCCATTTCAGGCCAAGGCTGTACCGCACCTGTTGCCAAGGCCCAGGGCGAAGAGGATCTCGGTGCCGCTGGGGAGCAGGCTGACAATACTCTCACGAGGGGACCGCCAGCCAGGGGTCGGAACAGAATTTGACAGCGCCTGCGCACCACCGGGCCCATCCCAGGCACGAAAGGAGCCCCCCCGCTCGAGTTCTCTCTCCATGGCCCCCCGACCCGCAAAGTGCCCCAGCCCCTGCTCCTCGCCACCCCCAAAGTGGGGATGGAGGGCGCGCTCCCAGTACGGTGCAGCATCCAGCCGCCCAGAGGGCTGCCGCAGGGCAGCATCTTCCCAGGGCGGGACGCTTGTACTGCTCGTACTGCTCAAACCGTTGGCCCCCGACCACTCCCGCTCGTGCATCTTCTTCCACGCCGCGCCTGGGTCCTCCGCGGAGTGTGTCTGGAGGTAGCCCGCTCGTTCCTGCCCGTGGTGAGGGGCCCCTGCGGGGCCCACCAGGAGTTCCGGCGTAACAGGCTGGCTGGAGTGGGGGAGCGGAGGCCCTGGAGGGAGCGCGTGCATGGCGGCCTCGTCGAAGGGCGGGGTGCGGAAGGGCGAGGGCTGGATGGGCGAGGGCGGGGGCGAGGTCTCGACGGAGGAGGAGAGTGGGTCTGCTGAGCTCAGTGCCCGAAGAAGCGTCGTGCTGGGCGATGGCGGTTGTGCTGCAGCCCCCAGGACTCCCGTCAGGTGGGTCCGCCTCAAAACTTTGAACATTCAAAAAGTCAATCCAACTCCGTTCTGACCCAACCCTTTCTCCTCACGGTGGGCTCCGCTCTGAAAATCTGAGATGAAGGAGACCGGCTGCGAGTTCTACTCATCCACCAAACATCAACACTGTCAAACCCTATGGGGGAAAGGGAGGGAAGGAAGGGGGGGGGGCCGGGGAATGGAAAGGGAAAGGACTGTCACCCCACCCTTCCAACCATCCTGCAAGAGCACCCCCTTCAGCAGTGCAAATAAAAGGCAGTGAACATAAAAGGCTTCAAGTATCTATCTCTGCCCACCGCCCCTTCTCCCCACCCAAAAAAAAAAAAAAAAAAAAAAAAAAAAAAAAAAAAAAAAAAACTCCCTCCTTGCCCCCCCCCCCCCCCCCCCCCCCCCCAAAAAATATCAAAATCCCTACTCCCTCTTCATCCCCCTCCCCCCCCCCCCCCAAAAAAAAATACACACACACTCTCACACACTCACGAGCCCCTGCACCCATAGTCTGGTGCTTGAGGAGAAGGGGCCCGGACCGTGAATGTAGTGCTTGCCAGCGTTGTAGTCGAAGGAGTTGGCCTTTGGGGGCGGGGCTGCATACCGCTCTCGGGCATCGTGCTGCAGCCATGAGGCTTCCGCCCACTGGTCTGACGACATAGCCCGGCTGCGGCGCGGCTCGGGAACGTGTCTGTACAGTACAGTCGGGACAGGAGCTTGCCATGAGGTCAGACCCGCCAAGTTAGGTGTCGACCACACAGCCCCCATGGCGCGGGCTCGGGACTGAGGGTCCGTCTCGGGGGACGTTGTGCAAGAGGCTGCGTTGCGGAGCAGCGGCGGGCCCATGTGGCCCTGGTCGGTTCCCCAGGGGGGTCCCCGGCCGTGCTCCACTGTTGAGGCCGCCCACGTAACATGCTGCCCTGAGGAAGACTCCCGCGCGGCGTCCCGGGGCTCCCAGAAGAAGGAGGACCCCAGCCCGGCGCCCGCGCTGGTGCTCCTCAGCAGATCCTCGGCCGTGGGCAGGCTGCGGAGGCGGGCCCCCTCGTGGAGGGCGGACGCGGCGTCGGGGGAGTGCGTTTGCCGGTGGGGCGGGGGGAGGTGCATGTACGCAGAGGTGGAAGGGACTTCGACCATGGTGGCCTCAGGAGAGTGTGTCATGCGGCGGGTGGCGTGAACCTGTAGGGACAGCGATGTGGAAGCGGCTTCGAGAGCGGCTGCGTTGACCGCACTGACGTCGACGCTGGCAGCTGCGGCAACTAAGGCTTGAGCCACCCCTGGGCAGCTCCCAAAGTGGAGGTGCACGTAGGACGCCAGCACGTTTTTGCACGCATACCCCTCCGCCACGGGCTTGGCCCCAGGAGCCTACAGCACGAATCACAGTGGGAGTTCTAAGGAGACGTCCGAAGCAATTGCACGCCACGAGTAAAAAACAAGGGGCCCTACGCCGGCGCAGGAGCCAAACAAGTAGTTCGGAGCAACCACAAGAACCCGATTCAAATCGAGGGGTTCTGGGCCTCAGCCTGGGCATGATAACACGTCAGAATGGGCTCAAGCGGATCGCGAGAGCCAGCGACAGATGATCGTGAAGAAACCAGGTTTGCCCTCATGTACAGGGAAAAGGCCCGCTGGCGATAGCTTTCTGGTCGAGTAGAAATAGATGAGAGCAGCAGCTCTGCGGCAAGCAGGCAGGAAGATGTACAGGAAGGAGTGCGCGGGGGGGGGGGGGGAGGAGGATGTAGGGGAAGGATTGGGGATGGGGGAGGATATAGGGAAGGAGTGAGGGGGGAGGGGGGTGTTGGGGAAAGAGTGCTGGGAGGAGGATGCAGGGGAAGCAGGAGGGGGGGGGGGGATGTAGGGGACGGGGTGCGGCAACGGACACCTGCATCGTTGCAGAGTAGCCCATCTTGTAACCATTAGCGCTGGCATCGGGGCCAAAACCGCCCACAATTTTCTCTTCAAGGATTTGGCTGAAGTGGAAGACATGGCCTCGGGCTGTGAGCCCGGCGGGAAACAGGGGACACGACTCCCGGGTCTCCACTTCCACGTACCCCATCTTCATTCCCTTCTTTGCCATGCTGGTTCGGAAAGGGAATATCCCAACTGCCACACCCCACACACCCAATCAGGCTATAGGAGAAGGGGGCCCTACCTACAACCTCGGCATTCCTTGGCACTTTCTCCCAAATGTGCATGGTGTGTGTGGGGGTGTGGGTGTGTGTGTGTGTGTGTGTGTGTGTGTGTGTGTGTGTGCGCGCGCGCGCGCGCGTGTGAGTGTGTGTGTGTGTGTGTGTGTGTGTGTGTGTGTGTGTGTGCGTGTGTGTGTGTGTGTGTGTTGTGTGTGCGTGTGTCTGTCTGTGTGTGTCTGTGTGTGTGTGTGTGTGTGTGTGTGTGTGTGTGTGTGTGTGTGTGTGTGTGTGTGTGTGTGTGTGTGTGTGTGTGTGTGTGTGTGTGTGTAGACGAGCAGAGGGGGTTGGGGGAAGGACAGGGGGGATTGCCCGTGATCATGCACATGTATATGTGCATGAACAACCATGGTCTGCCAGGGCAACCTCCATAGATTAGCACGATGCACTGGGATGTCAATGCTTGCTTGAACTCAACAGCTTTTAAGTGCGACTTAAACTGCAGTCTGAGGATGAAAAGGGGCGCACCCATGGAGGACGGAGGCTCCCCCTCCGTTTCAATGCTCTGGCTGAGATAGATGAGACCGCCGCACTCAGCATACACCACCCCGCCCGCCTGAGCAAAAGCACGCACAGCCGCCATGAGGCGGTGGTTGCCTGAGAGGGCTTTCGCGTGGCGCTCGGGGTATCCCCCACCAAAGTACAGGGCTGACACGCTGTCCGGCAGCGTCCCTGTCATTGGGGAGAAAGGCACCAGCTCCGCCCCTGCTGCCTCCAGCAGGCTCAGGTTCCTATATACCACCACCCACACACTGGTCAGCATGAAGCTTGTGGCACACAACATTGCAGCATGCTTTTAGAATCTCTCTTTCCGCCCTCTTGAATGGAACAAACCACACACGCTCGCTCACACGCACATCTTTGAGATCTCGTGTCCCTCTCCCCCCCCTCGCCCCCCTTCTCTCTCTCTCTCTCTCTCTCTCTCTCTCTCTCTCTCTCTCTCTCTCTCTCTCTCTCTCTCTCTCTCTCTCTCCCCCCCCCCCCTCTCTCCCTCTCTCTCTGCGTGTGTGCAAACGCGCCAGCGCGCACACCAGCCCCACAATTGGTGGCAGGGGCTCACTCCCAGTAGTAGAAGTTGAAGGCGGCATCCTTGGCGACTCCAATCCGCACACGGGGGCCAGCTGCGGGCATGGCCTGCAGGAGCCTTGGTTCGGGCGGAGCAGGAACCGTTGCGGAGCGGGCCTCCTTCAACAGCAGGTCAAGGTCCACATACTCCTCCATCAGCCTGCCTAACCTGGCCACCAAGTCTTTGGGGACATCCTCATCTGCCGGCATGTGCAGGCCCAGGTGGCGCTCCGGCACCGTCACCCCATCGTCCTGCAGCCATGTGTACTTCACGTCAGCAAAGATCCCATGCAATAGCCGACTCCACGGGGGCTCCTCACCCTCACCCTCCCCTCCTGGACTCCTCAATCATCAACCAGCATGAAAGCTCCACATGTGAACAAGGAATGCATCCCATGTGCCGACTACCCTCAGCCTCGAAATCTGAAGGCAGATGCAAAACTCAACAGGAAATACAGTTAAACGCAGAAAATGTCGGGAGGCGCCGGATGCAGGATTGCCCTTCTGCCCACACGAAAGATGTTAAACATAACGACGGGATGAATTTCCAAGATGTCATGGGGGTCACACACGCCCAGATGAATGATAGTTTATTGCCATTGGAAGTCTCTGATGCATCGCCTGAACACCACCCCAGATCTGCAAAACCCAGGGTGCGTCTCTCACCTTCACGATCCCGCCAAAGATGCGGGTCTCCACCCCGGACGATTCGATGGCCTCCCGAAGCCATTGCGTGTGCGCGGCGCCCCCAACCTTGTTGAAAATGATGCCAGCAAGCCGAAGGTCCGTGTCGAACCCCATGAACCCCTTGATGACCGCTCCAGCACTCCTGGCAATTGCCCAGCAGTCGAGAACCAGTACCACAGGGGCCCCCAGCCACTTGGCCATCTCGGCCGTACTGCCGGCCTCCGTGCGACCATCCCGGCCATCAAACAAGCCCATCACACCCTCGACGACGCACACGTCGGCTCCTTCTGCCCCCCGCCAGAAGGCTGCCAAGTTCTGCTCCCGCGTCAGCATCCAGCCATCCAGGTTTATGCATGGCCGCCCTGTCACCTTTTCATGGTGCAACGGGTCCAGAAAATCTGCCCCACAGCCAGGCTTATCTCAGTCTAGACAGACCACCAAATCCCCACAGTGCTTCCGCCTTGACAAGAGTCCTTAGACCCTCTGACATCTGCTGAAAAGAACAGCCACCAGAACCCAATGATGCTTAAGCGGGATAAATATATCGGATTGTCTGGTTTCCCGGAACATGCGCTTGATGTGGGGAAAAGTGGGGAAGGGGCTTTGCCAGAACAGTACACAAAATCCTTTCATCACCCTCCGCTTTCCATTTGCATTCCTTCCATCCCACAAGGCCATCTTCCTTTGCGCAACCCCCTTGGGTCAATCTTGGGTCTAGGTTTGGGAGGGGGTATGCATGCCCCTGCCAGCGCATGTTTGCTTGTGTGCATGTGACCTGGGAGGGATCATCTAAGAAGAACTCTTAACTTCACGGCAGGGGTTTCCAGGGCTTCCACAGGCCAGGGCAATCTACAGGCACCATGTACAGCTGATGTAGTGTAAATCGGCAAAGGAACATCGAAGGGCACCCCTCCCCTCCCAAGAGCGTTCACAAGATGCGGTATTGTGTGCACCAAACCCGGGAACCGGAGGCGGCCCTTAGATAGTGTGAGAAACCTGCCGTTGAAGTCAGCAAACCCCAAGCAAATCAGAACGAAATCTCACCTGGCCCGACTTTGTAAGACTGCACCACCATCCCACGTTTCCTGCACCAAGAAAATTGCAAGTCAGCCTGACCGCCCTCTCCTCACTGAAAGGTCCCCGAGTTCAGAACGCCTGCCTGTAGTGTAATTTCAGTGCATATAGGCCCACAGGCCTGGTGGGCTACAGGAGGCTAGAATACCATAGTAAGTGCAAGATCATTTTCTATCATTTTCTGACCAGGAATGCCAATAGTGCTGAGCACAAAACTCGGAAACGAATCCTTGACAAAAGCATAACATTTTGGTTCTGCTCCCTTGGTTGTGCACCCCTGGTTGCTCCTCTAGCTTCTAGTGACACAAACTTATGATGCTTATCTGCTTCACTGAGTGACACATAAAACTGTTCTTCAGAACTTTTCCCCTCTGTTCTGTGTCAAGGCAAGAAAGCTAACATCCCAACTTCAAACATGCAAAAACTGAAATCATCACTCCCTCCACTACAGGAACTTCCATGTCCCTCAGTCATGTTTTATAGGCGGATCTCTTCATACTATGAAACACAACGAGGACTGTAAGGAGGATGATACAAGTTTGTCACAGGCTTCTGTTGCCTGCACGCCCTCCCTTGGCCCCAGACTGCAAACACCTGGGTTTCCTGAAAACCTACGAAATGGTATAGGAAACAGGACAGTTCAGAGCCCAGGGAGCTAGCAGAGGACCCACTTGAAAGCCTCCATCAACCCCACAGAGAGCGAGGTTTTCCCCACTCCGCTCGACGTTCCACCAACCACAATGACCGGAGGACATTTTGGCTCGTTCTCTACCATCTTTGATAGCTAAAGCGGCATTTTATCAAATCGGGCGCGACAACTTCCGCTGCGACCTCCGCAAGCCCCTCTAACAGGACCTTGACATATCGACATTCGAAGCGCATCTCTTTCCAATCATCGAGAACTGCAAGCTTATTTCTTCTTGCTACTGTCGCCAGTTGTAGCGATCCACCACGGCACAGCGCTGGGTTTCAGAAGCCGCGTCACACCGGGTTACGGGTTCGCCCACGGATAAAATATCCAGGCCGATCTCGCTCCGACGGTGCTCGAGCCCAGCCAACTCTGCAAGACCAGGCCATCTGGACTGCCACACCAGCTCCACGTGAACAAAAGAGTTCGCGCGGATTCCCAAAAGTACAGTTCTGGCGCATGATTTTGACTGCGGGCTCTTCCAGGCCACTAGGCAAGGGCAGGTACCCGCCTCAAGGTCGGTAGATCACAGCCCCAATGGCGCCAACAGGCGCTAGGCTAAAGAGGAAGGAAAGGACATGAAGCACCTCGACCTCTTAAGCCTAACTTGAAAAGAAATTCTCCTCATGCTGACATCCACTCGAGTGAAGCTCGTGAAGCCTTTTGTTTTCAATATATATATATATATATATATATATATATATATATATATATATATATATATATATATATATATATATATATACATACCGTACCGTCGCAAAATATTGACCCAGGAATGGGGGGTCAACATTAAAAATATTCCGAAATCCCGCAGGGAAGGGGAAAATAACGGGAATTTTTGGGGGGTCAAAATAAAAATATGGGTCAATATTTTGCGACGGTACGGTATATATATATATATATATATATATATATATATATATATATATATATATATATATATATATATATATATATATATATATATATATATATATATATATATATATATATATATATATATATATCTTCAAGTACAGGTGCCATTGGCTTTCAAAGCTGTATGGTGGCTTGTGACTCTGCAACGTTAATGAGTCCATGCGCATGGCATGCTCACGCCCATGTAATCAGAGATGTGAATCCGAGGTTTAAGTAGACGTTGCACTAAGCTCCCTTCCCCCCTTCCTCCCTCCCTCCCCCCCCTTCTCGCTCTCTCTCTCTCTCTCTCTCTCTCTCTCTCTCTCTCTCTCTCTCTCTCTCTCTCTCTCTCTCTCTCTCTCTCTCTCTCTCCCCTCTCTCTCTCTCTCTCTCTCTCTCTCTCTCTCTCTCTCTCTCTGTAGTTCAAATTTTGGACTAAAAAGTACATAAGGTCGGCATTCACACAAACAAAATGCTGTGGAATTCACGCAAATAAAAAGCTGTGGACTGTCACAGTCGAGCAACACATGCATCCCCTCGCTTCTCTCTAAACACCCCCGACAGACTCCTTAGGACTCTTGAATACATTTAGGACCTGCTACAACGTGTTTGTACTGCAAGTGTGCGTGCATGTGAGTACATGTGCATATACATGCATATGTGTGTTTTTGTTTGCGTACGTGCTTGAGTGCGTGCGTGCCTACGTGCGTAAGAGTGAGTGGGTGGGTGGGTGGGTGGGTGGGTGGGTGGGTGGGTGGGTGTGTGTGTGTGTGTGTGTGTGTGTGTGTGTGTGTGTGTGTGTGTGTGTGTGTGTGTGTGTGTGTGTGTGTGTGTGTGTGTGTGTGTGTGTGTGTGTGTGTGTGTGTGAGGCGAGCACCAAGATGATGGGGTATGTAATTTTGTCCACATGGTAGCAAGGATTACACTCACATAACTGGGTCTCGTGAAGGCCCGACTGCCTTCGAGCATGATGAAATTCCGGGCACATTAAAAGACAGAGACTGAGAACACTTGCTGCAAGGGCTTTGCCTGCAGGCCCAGGCTCATCATCAAGGACTGGGTTGTTTTCTTTCACGAGCCTTACAAGCACCCTAAACCCTAAACCCCCTAAACCAGCAACTGGACATAAATCTCCAAAGACCAGACAAAAGCAATACATGCACTTGAGTGCAGGGAAGGTTCAAATCTCCCCCCTTTTATGGCACGTGCCATACAGACATGAGTGCAAGGTTCATAAGTCTTCACATCCATGCACCATCAAACCCTTGAACTCCTGGACTGAGCATGAAAGTCTGCATGCCCCACACTGTGGATTTCACACAAACAGAGACTTCCTCCCGATAAGAAACGCTCCCAGAGAGCTGGCGGATATGCAAACAATTGGCAATTTTACAAAAACCGGGGTGCAAATACAAGTGCATTTCTCTGCCACCACTATGCGACCTGCACATACTTCAAACTTGTGGAATAAAACAAGAGGTGCAGTACACACCAGACGAAAACATGAGCAGTATGCCACAGATGAATTACACCACAAATCCAGCAAGACCCAGAACAAAAACAAATGCCTTCTTCCAAATTTTAAGTACCTCCCTGAACGAAAACAATTGCAGTTACTGCCACAAATGTGTTGTACCCCAGCCATCTGCCAACCTCTCCACATTTGTGTGTAGCCCGCAGTTTGGTACTCCACTCCACCTTTCCCGTTTTCATGTTTGATCCCCCTGCAACCAGCATTTAATGAAGACCACGCCACCCTGGGTATCTGGACAGGTGTGCTCTGAACCACTGCGCAAGCCCTTTGAAGCCGCCACAGCCACCCAGGGTACCAAGACAGGTGCGCTCCTGAAGAACTGGGCAAGCCCTTCAAAGCCACCTTTACCACCCTGGGTACCCAGACAACCTGGCAAGGCCTTGAGGCCCACTTAGGCTGATGAAGAGAAGAACTACTCCAAGGTCAACGCCACCCTCCTGAAAGAATTCACAGCTGTTGGCTTTTCCGGCACTCCGGCAAGAGGAGTCCTCCCACCCTGTCACTGTCTCAGTTCCTGCCCCCTCAAGCCCCCTGAGGTTGCCCCAACAAGAGTGTCTGCCCCATGAAGCAAATCGCATCAGCTGTAACCACGGCCAGGGCTCCTGCACCAGTTCCAGGACCCCTTCCGGAGTCTTCGGCACGAGATTGGACGCCCTATTGAGGAAGCCTGAAAAGTGGCCCCTTTTTCTGGAACCTCGACCACACGATGGCTTGCCCCATGCTTGGCTACCTCACCATGGCTTGCCCCTCAGGTAAAGGCTAGCCATTGCCCGGGCCCCTTCACAAGGCCTCTCTGGCACGTGAATCCCCGTGCCAATGAAAGAGGCGAGAGAGTGTCCGCAAAAGCGCTCGTGATGATCAGTCATGGCATACGCGGCAATGAAACCGAGTGCGCGCTGCTCGGTAGTCGCAGCATGCTCAGTGGGCTCGCAAGCGATCGATCGCTAGTGTGGACGCACTCTTAAGTGTGGTTGCCCCTTCCTGGACCTCCGGCACGCCCGCGCCGACCCCGGGAGGGGCATCCCTAGTGTGGGAGCGCTCTTAGCCCTTGTTGCCCCTTCCAGGACCTCCGGCACGCCCGCGCCGGCCTCGGGGGGGGCATCCCTAGTGTGGGCGCGCTCTTAGCCCTTGTTGCCCCTTCCAGGACCTCCGGCCCGCCCGCGACGGCCCCGGGAGGGGGATCGGCCGCCGCCGCGCCCAAATCTCTTGCCCTCGCCCCTACGGTTTCCAAAGTTCTGAACGCCGGCCCCCACCAAGCAAAGCCTTTACTCTTCCGGTGATGAGCGACATGTTCTGTCAACACCTTGTGGCGTAAATGTTTCCTCTTTTTTTGGTTACTATCCTGTTCTTTCTTCCTCTTGGCAGACAACATCTGCATGTCATAAGATGTTTGCCATCAGCGACTGCCTTTCCTAAACCTTGTTAGTAACGTCCTCAGGTAGGGCTGTACCAGCAAACAGAACACAAGAACCAAAAATCCCACTCACCCCACATTCTTGCCTTCGACACCCCACACTCTTGCCTTCGAGGGACTTTCACTCAGCAGTTTACCTCTAAGTACCAAAGTCCAGCATGAGCGCGCGCGCCTGTGCACACACACACACACACACACACACACACACACACACACACACACACACACACACACACACACACACACACACACACACACACACACACACACACGCACGCACGCACGCACGCACGCACGCCCGCACGCACGCACACAATCACAATCACAATCCACGTCCGCAGACGCCACAAGTGCGTAATCACGGCCTGGCACAAGGGGTCGGCACCTTGGGAGCAGAGATGTCCGGGAAGAGGGTGGCGAGGCACTTGCGCACAGAAAAATTGTCCTCCGTGCCGTTATCTTTGAGGAGATAGAAGCACACCGACTCGTCTCCATCTTCAGCTGTGTAGGTGCGGATCCTGATCGACTTGACGCCAGGTCGAATCTGGCCCCATCACCCCCAGAGTGCCCCCAAGTGAGCAACAAACTTAAGCTACTTCTGTGAGCCAACCAACCGATTTAGTTACGTACGCGGGCACCATTCAGCTTACTGCGTGAGCAACCGTTTCAACAAATACTGCAAGCAGCCAATCCAGCCACTAAGACCCTCTACCACCAGAAATCTATATAATCTATATAACGCCTTTGATCACTCCGCCACGACTAGTATCTGCACAGAGGCTAAGATGCACCAGACCGGCAGGACCTCCATTTACTTCTTTCTTTCTTTCTTAGTTTCACAAAGGCGGCGGAGAGAGCCGCAGTACACAAATTCTTACAAGTCCCTTTCCCATTTCGCCATTCTTCAACGGGGTAGTGCTGAGCAGGGGCCTTTGGCCCTGAGGTCTTGGACGAGCAAGGAGATGTTACACACGAATATGCGCCGTTGACCAGCTCGGTAGACAGAGCACTGACGGACAAAGTTAATGATTCTTATTTCTTTTTCCTTTTCTTTTATTCCCCCCGCGGGTGCCCCAGGGAGGGGGGTGTACAGAATCAGGGCTTGGACCAGAAGAGAGAAGAGAGATATTGTGCAAGCCTTGATACAACCCTGGTATGCTAGACAATCCAGGGAGAACAAGGCAGACGATTTGCCTGCAGAAAACACCAGAAAGGTTCCTCACCTTCACATCCGAGTTTGGATGGCCCATCTTCACCAGCTCTATAACGTTGTGAAACTCGTACTGCACCACCGCCGCCCCACCATCAGAAGCAGCGGCAGACAAAGCATCCTCACACGTAATGGGATGTAGTACACCAAGCATTAATAAACTCATGTTCATGCAGAAGAACGACAGAGCTCCACCCCCAAATGCTGAGCCGTAGGTCCTCCCGCATAATGCATTGGCCTGAAAGAGTAATCCATCGACGAGCAGCAGCAAAACCTCACCAGCAGCTTACCAAGGACTGATCCAGCATCCCATCACAGTCTACAGCAGTCATTGCCGTAGACCTTGCGCATTCGCGGACACGTATGGGCTCTCATGCACACGCGTGCGCACGCGCGCGCGCACACAGACACACACACACACACACACACACACACACACACACACACACACACACACACACACATACACACACAAACACACACGGAGACAGACAGACACACACACACACACACACACACACACACACACACACACACACACACACACACAGAGAGAGAGAGAGAGAGAGAGAGAGAGAGAGAGAGAGAGAGAGAGAGAGAGAGAGAGAGAGAGAGAGAGAGAGAGAGAGAGAGAGAGAGAGTAGGGAGAGATAATAGGGGGTTGGGGGGAGAGGGAGGGATAGCTAGAGGGCACAAGTACAACAGAGGGGAGAGAGGAGCGCACATGAGGCAGGGAAAGAAAAAGAAGAATAAAAGCAAGGTGGTGTACATACTTCATTAAGATCCTGATTAGGCCGGATGTTTTCAATGAGATAGTGGTAGTAGGCCGCAGCTTCAGGGCCTGTTTTGAAGGTCTTGTATCCAATGGTAACCCCCTTGCGGCCTGTGTTCTTGGCTGGGGTTTCTGGTGCGTCAGGCGCCACTCTAGCCTTTCCTAGATCTGCTCCTCCCACAAAAACCTCTCTTCACCATCTTTTGCAACATGATCCTTGAAATGCAAAGAAGCTTCCATGCTGTTGCTCACAGAGGATAAAGTCCGCGACCAATGAGCAGCAAATCCCCCTTTCTGGCATCCAAGACAACTTTCATGACAGTAACAATTGTCCGGAGCCGACTTTGAAGGGGCTCTCTAATGGGATGGCGAACTTAAAGTGTCATTTTGCTACCCTGATTGTAAGCATTCCTACAGGAGCCATAACAACATTGAGGACACGACGGCATCTACAACAAATTCCACACCAGGTATTAATTAGTTTGTCCCAAATTTTGCTGCATGTGCAAGACTAACACCACTTTCATGTAAGCCATAACAATGCAAGTTTGAGAACATCACCATGTATACTAAAAGCTTCAAAATGATTCAACATACCCTTAACTGCTTCAGGGTTGATGGCCTCGACTTTCATGGCTGCAGCTTCCTCCTGTTCTTTGCTTGTAGAAGCATCTGCCGGCCCGACGTTTGCATCCATGGCTTCTGCTGTATTCGCTCCTTTGCTACCTTCTGACTGTTCCCCTGCACAACCTGCGCTTCCCGCAGCCTCCACAACGGCACTTGTACTGGCTGAAACTGTCTTGATTCGCTTCGAATCAGGTTCGTCTGCAACCAGAAGTAGAAACCATTTGAAAGACCTCAGTTTCGCTATGTCGGGAAATCACCCACATGTGGGGTTGGGGGCCGTCACGGAAACAGCCGCCGTGATACAAGTCCATGAATCACGTAGAAGGGCTCAACCCAAAGACTGCCTTGATTGATTCGAACAGTTCGACTTAATATGATGAACCTGAAACGAAGCAACTCAAGAAGAAGCGCCGGCCGACGATGGAAACCCAGCGTTCCTTCCAACTCTACAGATTCTAATCAGACATATTCACAAATTTATATACAGCCATGCGGCTGTACGTTGCAAGCGACATACGCCATACCTGCCTACTCTATATGCAATGAAATCCCGTTAAAATGCCAACCACTGTGGGCTTCACCTTCAAGAGCATTCTCTTCGTCTGCTGCCCTCTTCCCGTGCTCTTCACCGTCTGACATATCGATGTAAGTTGCACGGTTGAAATCTTTGGATTCTTACTTCTTTAGTAATTATATGCAGATGTTCAGACAATGCCACCTCCATAAAGACGATGCCACATAGGTGATCTCGAACGTACAAGTGTAGTACAATGGAAGGGGACGGAGGAATTGTACCAAACCCTCGTTGTTCAAACAGTGCCACGTTCTATTTGACACGCACCAAACCACTTTCACGATACTCAATACCATGACAATGGCGTAGTTATTATCCCTGCTCTACTCAACCACCATCTTTTGGACAATTTGGGCCCTGCTGCGCTACAAATACATGTGCTTATGGTACCCCCAAAGATGGGGCGTCTAAATATGGGGCGTGTCCCCCCACCCTCTCCGTCCCAGTCTCTCTCTCTCTCTCTCTCTCTCTCTCTCTCTCTCTCTCTCTCTCTCTCTCTCTCTCTCTCTCTCTCTCTCTCTCTCTCTCTCTCTCTCTCTCTCTCTCTCTCTCTCTCTCTCTCTCTCTCTCTCTCTCTCTCTCTCTCTCTCTCTCTCTCTCTCTCTCTCTCTCTCTCTCTCTCTCTCTCTCTCTCTCTCTCTCTCTCTCTCTCTCTCTCTCTCTCTCCCCCCCCCCCCCCCTCTCCCTCTCCCTCCCCCTCCCACAAACATTTTGATAGAAAGCCGCCATATCCATTTGGTAGTGAGACGTCTCACCACATACTGTACAGCCGCTGCAAAGCTGGTTTGCAAAATTCGGTTTCTACAGAGCCATGGGAGCCACCCGAGCGAACTCGATATCGATGTGCCACTAGCTGGCAACACGTTTAAAAATAGTAACAGGCTAATAATGGGTCGCAACTGCAATGAGGGCGACAGAGTTAGCCCCCTTGCGTGTGCCCGATATATGCCCTACATAGCTTCGCACACGTGCATGGGATTTTTACGTCAAAATGTTTGTGGGTTCTTGCACGTCTACACATACATCGCACGGGCTTCCATAGCTTATGACGGACCAGACCTATCAAAAGCACCAGTGACAGGAGCGCAATCCCCCCTTCAACTTTCCTGCCTTGTAGGGCAGGGGATGCTGCAGCAGCAAACCTATGTTCCCTTATAAAGTAAATCTACGTCCACAAGTGCTTTGATTGATAGATGCCTAGGCCGTGAGAACATACACCAACCCCTGCATCCAACATCAACCACGAGACCATATTATTGAGACAGAGAGCCAAGTATGGACTTTAGCCTAAACCCCGATTAACCGCGATTGGGCATTCAGATTCTATTGATATCATCGTCTATTAATATCATTGAATACTCAATTCTGCTCAAAACAGTTAAACACCAGGCAGCTCGGTAATTATAACGCTGTGGCGGAAGAGAGGGTGCGAAACCCCCATCCATGGGGCGACCAAGCTGGGTCGCCCCATGGACCGACCCATGGGGGCTTCTGCAGTTCAGGCACATGCTTGATTCCTCGCCCCGGATTTCGGACGACGAATCAAGCGCTCATCCACCTTCACATGCCCCTAAGCTACCAAATACGTATCACACAAATAGAATGAATATGCGCGCGCAATCGCTGCATCCCACTGCCCTGTTAAGATCAGGGGCAGGCCATGAACTCCACTAGGAGAACTTCCAGCCAGACACCCGTGCTTGTGTTTAACAGACGCCCATGCATGTGCTTAAACAGATGCCCGTGCTTGTGTCTAACAGGCGCCGGTGCTTGCTTTTGACAGACGCCCATGCATGAGCTTAAACAGACGCCCGTGCTTGTGTATAACAGGCGCCGGTGCTTGCTTTTATCAGACGCCCATGCATGTGCTTAAACAGACGCCCGTGCTTGGGTTTAACAGGCGCCGGTGCTTGTTTTTGACAGACGCCCATGCATGTGCTTAAACAGGCGCATGTGCTTGTGTTTAACAGGCAGGCAGGATCTGGCCAGGCTCTCAATTGACTAGGAGTGACTACTGCAGCTCATCTTCGGGACACATATAACAATATTGATTAATCCGATGTCACTGGTGTTGAGAAAGAAAGGGACGCCATGCAAAGACATGGCATGACCTAGCAAGCATTTGACTACCAGTAACTACTGCAGCTGCGAATAGAAACGGGAGGAGGGATTTTCACAGTGACAATGCCTCTCGCCGTTTCACTCTTGCCCAGAAGAAGGTTTGAATGCATAGCCATGGCCGCCATGCAGAGGCAAGGCGGCCTGGAGCCTAAATCGAGATAACGCCCCCATATTTTACCATGTAACCAAAACAAGGAATGTGCATATATCCATACAACAAGGCATATGCAAAAACACGCTGCGCACCATGTTGCACAATCTCAAAAGGGGCACCAGAGCTGCTCATGTATGTCAGCCATTTAAAAGGCTGAAATTTTTGAGCCATGGCCTTGACTGGACTCCCGGCTGTACCTCCTAAGGTACTCCCCTACCGTACGCCGCTGATATCTTCACACTTCCACGCCTCCCAGGGGCTCCCTTAAATAAGGAGGTCATAACCTCCCTGCACTTCCCTCTGTTGCACTAGGCCTGCCTGAAGGCTGCATTGTTGGCAACAAAGGTCCCATTTCCGTCCAAAAAACTTCCCGGGATCGGCATTATATCGAGTCGGACGGAAGAAGTCTGGACCGAAAACCCACGCGGATTTGACCTCGTTCGAGTTCTCAACCCCGTTACTTGACTTTGCACCGTTACAACCTTGCACGAGTTCCCAGAAACATTATAACCTTGCACAATGATGGAAGCGAGCTCATCCCCATAGGGTCGATCCAGATTATTCTGCAAGCGCATCCGGTGATGCACTATGTCTATGGCAGGGTCCCTTGCACATACTCCTTGCGGTGCACCGCAGAGCTGTGCGGTGCTGCAGCTGCAGGATCCGGAATCATCTCGAAGCGCATCACACTAACAACGGCAAGGCTTTTTGGACGCACCACACGCTGTAGAGTGTGGACGCACGACACGCTACGTATACCGCGCTCCGTTCACCAAGGGCGAGGGTCATGCTAATTCGATTGGCATAATAATGGCTTCGATAAGTTTTGATTGCCTCTGTTGGAAATGGAAGCTCCTATGCCGCAACAGGGCCCCCAGAATCATCTGCAAGCCATTCACTATATCCAATATTAAGGCCCCTTGCACATACTACACGCAATACAGATCCCATGATCCAGAAAGATCTACAAGTCTATCACAACAAGAACGCCGACGCGCCTGGGTGTACACCATAGGCAATAGAGCCCATTTGATCCGTAGGCTTCGTAGAAGCTTCAGAAAAGCTTCTACAAAGCCTATGAAGATACCAACCCAAGGGCAAGTGGCAGGTATCACGAGCAACAGAGCCCGTTTGATCAGAATTTTCTACCGGTCCATCACTATGCCAGCCCCAAGGCGCCTAGCTCATGCTACGAGCAACAGAGGCCATTTGATTCTGAAGCTTCTACAAAGCCTACCACTATCCCTCCCGCAGGGTACCTGGGGTACCTCAACATTCTCATTGCCGTTGCCATGCCCTGCAAAATTGCTTTTGGGCCTGCTCAATCTCATCATCGATGTCACAGCTGTAGACATTCGACTGGTCCTCACCACTCTCTTCGCCGCTGCCATGTCCTGTAGAAATGCTTTCGATCATAATCATCGTTATTGTCACATCCTGTAGAAGTGCTCCTGGTCCTTATCATTCTCATCATAATTGTCGCGTCCTGTAGAAGTGCTACTGGTCCTCATCATTCTCAACCATCGTTGTCACGTCCTGTAGAAGTGCTCGTGGTCATCATCATTCTCAACCTCATTGTCACGTCCTGTAGAAGTGCTCCAGGTCCTCATCATTCTCATCGTCGTTGTCGGCAAGCATATCATCCACCATGCTGCTTACTTGGTCCTCGCCGATGTGAGTGGCTTGGATTTGGGCCTCCGTGCGGTTGGCTCGCTCCACAATACCCATGATATCTTGGATGGTTTGGTACCCCCGGTGATTATGGGGCTTGATTCGCAGGCACTCCTCGTTCATGCGCTGCACATTTGCTGGCAAGCCCTTGCGGTACCAGGGGTGTGCCTGTCCAAGCCAGGCTACTTCAGTTGTAATGCAGGAGAGCAGGAAAGGGAGGGGAGGATGGGAGGGAGCGGAGGAGGGCAAGGGGAGCAACCAGGGCCCCGGGGGGGGGGGGGGCGCAAGCACGCGCACGCGAGAGACAGGGGGTGAGTATCCGCGTGTGCGCAGGGGTGTGTGTGTGTGTGTGTGTGTGTGTGTGTGTGTGTGTGTGTGTGTGTGTGTGTGCGCGCGCGCGCGCGCGTGCACGTGCATGGCGAGCTGAGTGTCTGTCTTTCCTCATTATAAAAGGTGGGGCCTTGACAAAGTCTGGTGAATTGGCGCCTGCCTTGCCTTACTCTGAACGGCCTTCTTGTCTACAGCCTGTCATACTTCACCACTTGCATGCATATATGCTTTCCAAGCCCCCAGCCAAGTGCACACAACAGCTTCCACACCTTCCCGCAGTTCGAAACATTGTGATGCTCATTTGAAAACATTGCAATGCTCACTTCAACACATGGCAATGGACAAGCACAAGCACAAGCACATGCACAAGCATACGTGGCTTCGAGTTGTTCTTGTATCAACAACCGGCTTTCCCAAGTAGCCACACCTGGATTTGTTCCACGCTGAGGCGTTTGTCGGGGTCGGCCACCAAAATCTTGCGAATTAAATCCTCAGCCTCCTTAGAGACCTGAAGCCCTCCAACCCGTCCATGATGCAACGCGCCCAAAGCCCCCATGCAAATATGTACCGCTGTACTGCCAAACTCATCTGCACCAAATTTCCAGCTCTGGGACGAGCTCATGTGTGACGCACACACTGTAAGCCAGCCCTGCCAGTACAAGGGGCAAATAGAAAGACAAATATCCCAAGATTGCTCAAATCTAGCTTTATACACATGGTCACCGTACCATGACTCATACGCACATGCACATGCTCAGCATGTACAGCCAGCAGTGCACACACACAAAAAAAAGGGAAAAAACATAAGCCAAAATCCTACGCAACAAAACAAAGCCCCACTTGTATTTTCGAACCCCTAATTTCCCGTAAATTCTCAACCGATGATGACACATAAGAGTGTGAGCCAGAACTGCGCCCACCCCCCCCCTTCACCCAAAAAAAAAAAAAAAAAAAAAAAAAAAAAAAAAGAAAAAAAAAGGGGGAAAAAACACGGGTATATCCAAAATGTCAGGGTCAGGAGCTTGAGTAACACAGGTGGCACAGACAAAACGGAAAAATAAGGAGGTCCAAAATGAAGAGAAAACATAAAATCGAGCACTCGATGGGGCCCACCTTTGGGTCCTTTGGGAAGTGATAATCGACCCGAAGGATGCGCTCCAGAACCTTCCGGAAGCCATTTCTGTCGGCGTCGTCTTCGTCCCGCTCAAAGGGGTATGCGCAGAACAGCATGACGTACAGCATCACCCCACATGACCATACATCTGCCTTTTGGCCATCGTACCGCCCACTTGCACTAATCACCTCGGGGGCTGCACATCCAAAGAGAATCATTCAACAAAGCTGGCCCATTAGCAGGGTCCCCACCTCTATTGACACCACCATACTGCCTCTGTACACCACCATACTGCCTCTGTACTCCACCATACTGCCTCTGTACTCCACCGTACTGCCTATTCATACACAATCAAAGTTGCCCTTCCCGGTTTCTTCCATTGCCTCCCTGACATGTAAACATGCAAGTGCCTTTGGGGATCTCCTTCTTGATTCTCAACACTGTACTCAAGCCAGAGCAGGTTGAGAAACGTGTTTTCACCCTCGGTTTGACTTCTCATGTGATCTTCAAAACATACACAACCAAAACTGTCTTTCTGGGGCAATTTAACGCATGCGCGTGCCAACCACTTCACTCCCCCCCCCCCCCCCGGGGCGGGGTGGGGGGCGGGGGGGCGAGAAGCCCCCCAAACCCCAACCACATGCTTGCTCAGATATTCTATTGTACCGACGCCCAAGACCGCATCCAAAACCAACAACACAAGATGAGCAGCAGGCAAAGCAGGACATTCAACACATTATCAAGCTCAAGAGATAACAATAACAATTGAAGCTCAGGGAATAACAAGTGAAGCTCATGAGACATTCAGTGAAGCTCAGAGCACAAGTGAAGCTCTGGAGACAAACAGTAAAGCTCAGGAGAGAATAAGTGAAGCTCAGGAGAGAATAAGTGAAGCTCAGGAGATAATGAGCGAAGCTCAAGACGCAACAAGTGAACCTCAGAAGCCCACCAGCGAAGCTCAGGATGCAAAAAGGGAAGCTCAGGAGACAATAAGCGAAGCTCAGGAGACAATAAGCGAAGCTCAGGACGCAATAAGTGAAGCTCAGAAGACAATAAGCGAAGCTCAAGACACAAGAAGTGAAGCTCAGGATGCAATAAGAGAAGCTCAGAAGACAATAAGCCAAGCTGAAGACACAATAAGTGAAGCTCTGCAGACAACAAGTGAAGTAAGACAACAACAGAAGTCAGAAAACGCGATGAGCTGTCACAAAGCTTGTGAGCGACAACACATCATGGATGTCTGGCGGCTGAAAAGCACACCTGTGTAGCCAGGAGTGCCAACTTTGGACTTGGGAAGGCTCTCTTTGTCAGACTTGCAGTAACCAAAATCTGTGATCTTGACCAGGGGAGGGATGTGACTGCTGTCCAACAGGGTGTTCTCTAGTTTTATGTCCCGGTTCACCACCCCCATGCGGTGGCAGTAATCCAAGCCCACGATCAATTGTTGAAAGAACCACCTTGCATCTTCCTCCTGCGCAACCCCTTGACACAATGTCCTCAACCCGAGCTCAGTCAACACCGTTCTCAGTCCAACACCTCGGTCAACACCATCCTCCTGCTCCTTGAGAGTGAGACCTCAGTTAGAGCGCCAAACGCTGCTACCAGGATTATCGCCTCCATGCTGGGATCAAGACCTTTAGTTGGGTTGCAACTATGTAGCGTGGAAACATTGAACTCAGTAACCCCAATGCCAGGACATAGAAACCCACACAGGCTGCATCTCTGAGTGCCGATCCCAGCAGTACCTTTTGAGGGTTGAAGCAAAAGAGCACGACTATGGCCACATCGACGACAAGGGGTCAAGAACATCACGCTATGGCAGCAACGTGAGATCGCAAGCGTTCAGAGGGGAGAGCCACGGTGGGAGGTAGCAGCAGACCAAGGTGCGAATCCCGTCCCAAAGGAAAGAAGAGCAGGCCCTGTTTATTTTCCCTTTATCTTTCTTGTTGTGGTTGTGGTTGTTGTGCTCCCATGTTGTTGGTCCCTAATAAGCAGGAGGGGGCTTGGGGGCTTTACCTTCAAACCCCCATGATCCCGAACATACTGGAAGAGATCCCCTCCTGGTGCATACTCCATTGCAATGGCCAAGTAGTCATCTGTCAAGAAGACCTCCTTGAACTGGATCACGTGCGGATGACAGAAGTTGCTGTGGTTCACAATCTCTCTTGCTGCATACCAGCGGTGAACAACTGGTCCTCAGGATGTGGTCGTGACAAAAGCTGCCTCCTTATCCCTTGCTTTCCATTTTCAAAGGGGAGGGGAGAGAGAGCAGACGAAGCATGAGCGCACATGCAGCCACAAGATCTTGAACGTGCATGTGCACACATGCGCGTGTGTGCATGCGCATACATGTGCACAGTGAGAGGGGGAAAGAGGGAGATAGGGACAGGAAGGGAGGGGCGGGGAACAAGGGTGGGGGGAGAGAGAGAGAGAGAGAGAGAGAGAGAGAGAGAGAGAGAGAGAGAGAGAGAGAGAGAGAGAGAGAGAGAGAGAGAGAGAGAGAGAGAGAGAGAGAGAGAGAGAGAGAGAGAGAGAGAGAGAGAGAGAGTGAGTGAGAGAGAGAGAGAGAGAGAGACAGAGCGAGAGAGAGAGAGAGAGAGAGAGAGTGGGGTGTGTGCGTGTCTGTGTGTGGGGTGTGTGTGCTTGTATGCATGTTTGCACGCGCTTGCACCCCTGTGTGTACGCATGCTTGCGCGCGCGCGCGCGCGCGCGCGCGCGTGTGTGTGTGTGTGTGTGTGTGTGTGTGTGTGTGTGTGTGTGTGTGTGTGTGTGTGTGCGTGTGCGTGTTTCTTGAATTTGTTCGTGCGACGGGAACGTGCATGCATGCACATAAGCGAGCAAAGGGGAAATGAATGCATGTCTATGGCACCCCAGGTCTGCCCCATATTGGTTTGCATGGGTTGAGTGGGCCAACCATTGTTGAGAGTTGCCCTCCCTGAACCGTGGATCCCTCACCCCGCCACCAACAACCAGGTAGTGACATGAAAAAAGCTATATGGGTATTGCAGCAGCAATGAGAAGCACAGAAAGACAATGAAGTTCCATTCCTCTGTCCCTCATACCCTAGGCCTTACTTTGGCTAGACAACAGATATTCACACGCTGTTACAGGAGTTGCATGAAGAAGCACAGAGGGACTTTGCCTTGAATTTCGGGACCTACCAACATGTTTGTTAATGGCGCTCCCCCTAGGGAGGAACTTGATTGCCACCTGCTGGTGAGTAAACTTATTTCGGGCTAACTGGACAAACCCAAAAGCGCCCGCATTGATATCCCGCACCTGCACGACGTTGCCATCAAGGATGTAAGTTGACCCGGGATTTCATTTATAAGGGATCACAGCATCCTGCTACAGCATCATGGTGCAGAGAAAAGCTCACCTTCTCATACTTGGGGTGGTTGGCCAAGGGGTCCTGACTTTGATCCCGGGCAACAGGCATCCCTCACCCGCTGTGCTGGTAAGTATGGAATACGAAAGTCCTAATACAACCTACAACCCAAAGCCTACAACAGGAGCCCGATATAACAAGTAAAGTAGAGACGCCACCGTCTCTGGAACATGCGCTCTCGAAAACCTACTCTGTCCTGGCTACAGAAAACATCATAGGCAATCTTTCCACATGAATGGACACGATCAAAGCCGAAGAGAAGATGCAAAACCCCCAAATGACCTACCTAAGCTCGCGGTTCCTAACTCGGGCCAATAGCTCACAGCATCGTTCGCTGCACAATTGAACCACGGACCTAAATCAAGCTATAAAAGTCATCGCTGCAAAGATCATCCAGCGTATACTGTGAAGAGCAGCAGCATCAATCCGGGAGAAGCCGCCGTGCACGATGGACCGGTACCCCGACCGGCCCTTAACAGCGCCAAATGTCAATGGACGCTCCTTCCCAAAGGTCTGTAACAATCACGAGTTTCGTGGTTTGTTGCAGGCACCTGGGCTGTGGGGAACATTTGCCCTAACGCAGGCAGTGCCGGATTGAGATCCTTGTGGATCTGCTGCAGTAGGAGGCAATTTTGAGCCGAGAGGCTCTCCGAGGGACACTACGGCGGTTCGATCAGCGATCGGCGATCTAGGGCCGACTTCACGCGCGCAGGTCCAAGCCACCAAGGTCGCGCTTCATGAAGGTATTCATTTAACTGCAGTTTGCAGACCGGGCTGCCTTCCTCTGATTCCATCCCTGGAATACAATTTTCTGTTGGTGCCCGCCTGCTCCGCATCTGTAGAGCATATCGGAGTGGGTTGATGATGGGCCCAGGTTCAGGACAGGAAGTTTTGAAGGCCCAAGATTGGTGTCGACCGCTCCCCCCGGGGGGGGGGGGAATTAGAGGGGGAGGAGGATCCATTCTTAAGTTGTCAATCCTTCTGCAGACCCTGTACATGTGGGGGCTCCCCTCATAAATCCACACGTGCCAATGACCCCAGGGCCGGATTCATCGATGGTGGATGCCATTGATTGGCATAAAGTGTGCATGCTTGCATGACACATTTGTGTTGACATGTCTAAGCGGCCTGCTATGCGCTGGGCCAAAACATGTTCTTGCCTACCACGGGCTTGCCCGAAACTATATGGGACCCAGCAGTCCCCATGGCACTCCCCACCCAGCTGGAGTTCAGTTGCCCCGCGGGTTGATGGCGGCCGCCATCAACTATAACGATTATTAAGTTTTATGAATTAAATACTACTACTACGTCCAGAACTGCTGGATTAGTTATTAATTATTTGGAATGAATACTACTACTAACGGTACTGCTAAGGCCAGTCAATTTGCCTTGATGTGCAAGTTCTAGAAAAAGTGTAACGTGTGCATGACGTGGCACCAAACAGATCTAGAACTTGCACATCAAGGCAACGTTCACTGGCAGTACTGCTGGTGTAAGTATTTAGAGGCCCACTGAGGCCTTTATAAAGGCTAGTTAGAGGCCACCTGAGCATTGACTACAAAGCACCGATCGGATCGCGATCGTGGAGCAGCTTGTCACGGCAGACTGTTTAAACAAATTTGATGATGTTGGCCTACTATGTGCTTGCCAATATGCCAATTATAATGCAATGCACGTCAAACACGTCACGTGGTTCCCAAACCTGCTGCAGCAAAGCACCGTTCAGGACATTGGGGAGGGCCCCACTGTGTCTGTTGTTTTGAAAAACCAGTTGGGTATCCGAGGAAGAAGGGTACCCTTCTTCCTCGGACCATGTAGGCTGCTTGAATTTGACGCCAGTACTGGTTGTGTTCGTGAACCCCCAAAGCTAGGGGCGCCCTGTACCGGCTGTCCTGTACAGGGAAGTTTATCTGATGGATGGATGTTTAGTGGATCAACCATCAGTGTGAAGATGCAGTGAAGATTATGTGTGTCTACACACACGTACGTGTGCACAATTGTAAGCTTAAGGGGACTTGCAAGCTTAAGAGGACTTCGTGTATGAGCGCCTTCAACTCAGCGTATATGGGCGTCTTAAGAAGAGCACTACGTATATGGGCTCCTTCAACTCACAAGATTTGTCCATGTGGATCAATTATGCATGGGGTACCGCATTCGGTTACGCATGGGGTTACCATTTCTGGATGAAGGAGTTCTTTCCTGGGTCTCTCCGGTACAAACCGCTGGCGGCGGAGGAGCAGCCCATTGTCAAAGCCCTCCTGACCTTGGCGTGAAGTGCAGTGTAAGAGTTTCTCAAGTCCAGCTGGGTACCTGCGATGCCTTATGTACGAGTCTTCGCCAGGAGTTGCAGAGTCTCACCAGATTTGCCTTAAAATGCCATCTCTCCCAACGGTATACCGGGAGGCAGATGCAGGTAGGTGTGCTACCTTCGCAGGTACAACTCCACGATGCTTGCATTTTATAGAACCTGTCTTGTTCAAGTACGATCTAACTCGAGCGGCTTAAGACCCACTACGCATATGGGGTGCACAGGTGTGCACAAGTGCGTGCCTCACATCGTGGAGGATCCTCGCAGGTATCCTCCCACCACCCATGCACACTAGCGCAGAACTCGGTGCTGACTTGGCGTCGCAAAGCCCTAGCTATAGCTAGAAGCACCCTTGTGCTGCAGTCACAACGTAACACGGCTTCAATGTAACCCACTTAACTTGATGCCACGTCAAGCATGTTTGCAGTCAAGTGGCTCCTGCGCCTCTCGACCTCCACATAGGAGAAGGGGGCCCCATAGAGGGATGTTTTGCAACCAAACCTTGAAAGCAGATCCCGTTCTAGAAGAAGATTTCGTTTCGAATCTTGCAACATACACTGTGACCACTTGCTGTACAGCAAATGATCACAGATGGGGCCCCTGCATCGATGGCATCTACTATAGCATTGCTGCAAATGTGGTCAAGGAGCATGGTTCTTACGGTTCAAGTACGAGATTTGAAGGCTGCCTTGCAATTGCCTCCTGCGTCCTTCTATCTCCATATAGCAGAGAGCATCCCCTGTCCCTTACTGTATGGGCCATAAAGATGTTGCAGCTGTATCGATCTGGATGTGCCAAGATATATCGTATGTACGGCCCCGACGGAGGATATTTGCTAGAGCATACTCTGAATTTAGTGGGTACCATCCGCGGTTGGACACTCAATTCAACGCCATTGGAGCCTATCACCCTACTCGCACGGCAACCGACGGAGCGTCTCACATATGTTACGGTTGTCTGCCAGCTGGCGTGCATGTGCGGAGAGCTGCAAAGCACGACATTATTGAATATCTGGCTTTCATTGAAAATGAAAGCCAGATAAAACCACTATAAGTCCGGGGGTAGTACAGGGATACAGAAGGCACATGCAAGTGGGAGGGATACAGAAGGCGCATTCATGCGGGAGGGATACAGAAGGCACATGCACGTGGGAGGGATACTGAAGGCACATGCATGTGGGAGGGATACAGAAGGCACATGCATGCGTGAAGGATATAGAAGCCACGCCCCACGCACATGCATATGGGAGGGAGCTTTGCCCGGCTCCCTTATAGCGGGCCTTCTGCCCATGACTGTCAATAGGTGCTCGTGAATTACAGAATGTCGCATCCAGCGAAAAGCACATACCGGTACGTTGGAACGATCTGGGCGTTGCACTTGTAGGCCAATGCCTATGAGCCAGAACTGAAGTCTTCAACAAAACAATCAAAACTACACAAAACCTCAGCCTATGTGTATGGTGTATACCTGTCTTACAGTCACCACAGGGGTCAGGCTTGTGATACCCAGACCCTGCGGCTGTTAGACCAAATCCACAATCCACATGTGCGTCTGACATGCAATAAATGATGGGGCCCGAAGGTCGGGGGTAGTACCACGTGCAGCGGCGGCCTCCTATGTACCTTTCTGGGCAGGCGATAAGTCACCGAATCTCCTCGGCCTTGATAAAGGAGGTCTTGCTCCTGTTGCTCTACCGGAGGAGACCCAAAGATGGCGTTTCGTAGGGGTCTCCAGAAGTTTACAGGCCGCCTGGCAAGGCAGGCACGATGTTTTAGTGCCGTAGGCCGTGTTGTTGCGGACATCCCTGGGATTGCGGTCTCTGGAGAAACCTCTGCAAAGCTTTTGCCGAAGGGTCACGCATTACCATCTTCATGGCGCTGCTTTGCGGCTGCTGCAGAACCCGCACCTGTCGAGGGCTTAAACAAAGGCCGCATTACCCAGGTATCCTGCAAGTTCCGAGTCGTGATCCAGCTCCCCCTGATTCCATCCCGTCAGAGGCATTGCTTGTGGGGGTTTTTCTTTCTTACATGTATTGGTGAGCGATATATGCAGCGCCATAAAGGAGAGGGGTGGGTCTCGCACTGGATATATGGGAAAATCGTCTGCCTTTTCTCGTCTGTTGAATGCACTAGACCTCCATCTGTATGGATCGGTCCCTCTGGATAGACCTCACTTTAAACACTGTGGGCGGGTGTATTGGAAGTCGCTCGAAAAGACGTTTAATTGCTCGTATGAGCTTTTCAGGTTTACCAACTAGGGGCAGCAACGGGTATGTGTTTGGGAATCTGCATGCTTGGCAACTTCATGCACCAAGAAGTGAAAGTTGTTCCCTTCTTAGTCAGCAGTGTGAAGAGGCCTGTCTATCTTCCCAGGTCATGTAACATGATGTTATTTCCTGAGTTATCAGCAGACAACCTTCTGCTGTAGACGTCGTGTATGGTCTTGTTTTGTACCAAAAGCTAATTTTTTGGATGAAATCTTTTTGCAGTGAATTATTTTGTTGCGTGACATACGCGCTGCTGCATTACAGCCTGAAACATAGCAAGCCCTTGTTGGTACTTCAAAGCTACAGAAATACATTATTTATTTATTCTTCTCCAATGGCGGAGTTTTCTTTAGTGTGTCGTGCTGGGGCTCTGAAGGTTATCGGAGCTGTGGTGGATGTGCAATTCGACGGAGAGCTGCCAAACATCTACTCTGCACTGGAGGTGGAGAACCACAGTGTTCGCCTCGTGCTGGAAGTGGCTCAACATTTGGGAGAGAACACTGTCAGAACCATTGCCATGGACACGACTGATGGTTTGGTTCGCGGCCAGAGTGTTATCAACACCGGCCAGCCTATCACAGTAAGTAAACATTGTCGTGGCTTTCCATCGGCATGCTGTGGCTTTTAGGCCATGAGCTTGCATGATATCCCTTTTGCATTCCCCACATTTGGATGCTGGCTGGGCCACCTGTTAACAGGCCAAGTGCATGCGAGACTTACTGCAGGCTTGGGTATCCACAGATTCCGGTGGGACGGGAAACACTTGGCCGCATCATCAATGTGATTGGTGAACCAGTGGATGAAGTGGGACCTATCAGTGAGCCCCACTTCAGCCCTCTCTAGGCTTCCTGCCAGGCTCGGTCAGATGCTCCTTGGTGTGCACTGAGAGCACTGAAGACACACACCAACCGACCCCATGTTCACTGTTTAAAGTTGTTCTGGGTATGGTTATCCATTTGAGGTGTGGATCAAAGTTAACCGAACGTGACTGGGACAAGGAAAACATGTGGCACAACTTTTGCCCTGCATTCCTTTCAGCCCTGCGTATGCGTGGATTTTCTGCAACTGTGCACGTACAGGTTTACACCACGTCAGTATGTTAAGCCCTGACAAGCTTGTCTTCTGCAACAATGTGCCATTGAGAAGGCTATCGAGGGGGAGGCCCACATGCTCATATTAGTTGGGTAGCGTGGACCTGCACTGCAAAAGCAACACCACTGTTCCTGTGACTGAGACTTGTGTCTTCCGCAGACGCCAAGCATTTCTTGCCAATCCATCGTGAAGCCCCTCCCTTTACTGAGCAGTCCACAGAGCAAGAGGTGCTCGTCACAGGGATCAAGGTACATGCCTTTTTGCCCTTTAGCGTCCTGGCTGCAGAGGGTTCATTACATCTGTGGCTGCGGATTTTCCCTGGCATTTTTGACTTGATACTGACAGATGTCTATTTCATGTCTGTCCTCTGCACCTTCAAGTCTCGTCGGATTGGTCCTGACGTCCTGAACTAAGGCAGTTGACACTGGGGGTTGTGAGGGGCGCCCCTGCGGATGATCGTTGGCCACAACGTCAGGTTTTTGGATGTGCAGGTCGTCGACTTGCTGGCCCCCTATCAGCGCGGAGGGAAGATTGGCCTCTTTGGTGGTGCTGGTGTCGGCAAGACTGTGTTGATTATGGAGCTCATCAATAACGTTGCTAAAGCTCATGGTACATCGCCCGTGCTGAGGTTCACATTTGATTTGCTGTGCTCTTAACATAATTGCTGAATTGCGGCACCGTGCTCCATGCCCTCCAAACCTTATTTTCCTATTATTTATTTTTGGGTGGGTGGGTGGGTGGTTGTTTTTGTTTTTGTGTGTGTGTGTGTGTGTGTGTGTGTGTGTGTGTGTGTGTGTGTGTGTGTGTGTGTGTGTGTGTGTGTGTGTGTGTGTGTGTGTGTGTGTGTGTGTGTGTGTTCGTTCTTCTTCGGGTGCATCGTGACAGTGCACCAAGGGAAGGGTAGTTGAAACGCCCGGGAGCAACGGTGACGTCTGTAGGACTTGCTTGTCGTCGTTCCCTCCTTTAAGTGACTTCACAGAGCCCTTGCAGGGCAGAAAAGGAGCTTGAGCCTGAAGGGGGGCGTGAGCATCGTCTTTCTTTCTCTCGCGTCACCTTCGTCATTGAATGCCTGGTTACATGTTGCTTTTCACAATATAGAATGTGCAAGACACAAGTAAGTGGACATCAGATGTCTGTTGGCAGCATTGGCACCTCTTGACAGTTTGAAGGGTTTGAAACATGGAACAGGTGGTTTCTCTGTGTTTGCTGGTGTTGGCGAGCGAACCCGTGAGGGAAATGATCTGTACCGGGAAATGCATGAGACGGTGAGGCTTCTCCTGCATTTTATTTTTAACATACTCCAGTTATTAGACTTCCTGCTCAGAATTGAAACCTGATATCAGCTACATAGCGCGCGCGCGTGTGTGTGTGTGTGTGTGTGTGTGTGTGTGTGTGTGTGTGTGTGTGTGTGTGTGTGTGTGTGTGTGTGTGTGTGTGTGTGTGTGGGGGGGGGGGGGGGCAGTTGCGCTGACTCTGCGTGTGTCAGGAAGCAGGGGTTTGGTCTGGCACTCTGTTTTGTTCTCTCGACAGTTCCGTGTATTTGTACAACGCTGTTACATGGTGGACTACTTAGGCTGTGTTCTTATGAGGCACCCATTATATAGCAATAATCATCCCCCCCCCCCCCCGGCGGGGGTAAAAACGAAAACAAAGAAACCTCCTCAAAAAACATTCAAAAACGGTTTTAGGCTTCTTTGGCATCTGGCTTTAGATAGCCCTTCAGGCTTGTCCATCGAGAAGTGCAGTGCATGAGCACTGGGCACAGGAAGGAGGTGGTTTGTGGGGCTTCCCGAGGGCTTTCCCCCATTTTCAGCCTGGGGCTGAAGTCCTGAGGAAGGTGCTTGCGTGCATGACCAGGGTGTGAACAAGACTGGCGATAAGCTGTCAGAGTCCAAGTGCGCGCTTGTGTATGGCCAAATGAACGAGCCCCCTGGCGCCCGTGCTCGTGTGGCGCTCACAGGTCAGGCCTCTTCATTGCCCACCTTAATGTTCTGTATCAGGCTGCTGGATGACTGGCGGGCAGCCACCTTGTGTTAAGTTCTTGTTTTGTACCAGGTCCTGCATCAGGTGCCTGTATTTGCCATTCTATACCTGTACATGCCATGGTACATCTGTTATTTCTTGTATGCGCCAGTCAACGCACTCGCTTAGCAGCCTGTTTCAATAGGCCCCGGGCTGTCACTCCTGCTGAGCCATCTGCTCGCGTGCTCCTGGTTAGATGGGAGTCCCTCGTCAGAATGCTTTGAGTACTCTGATTAGGACTAGCATCTGACCAGAAGCACTGTCAAGTACTTTTCTGTTTATTTGCAGTTCACTTTCTCTGATATGTTTTTGTGTTCGGGGCAGGGCTTACCGTGGCAGAGTACTTCCGTGATGCTGAGGGACAGGATGTGCTTCTTTTTGTTGACAACATCTTCCGCTTCACTCAGGTCTGCCCCAACCTGGTTTTGCTCCCCCAGTAGCATCTCCAGCCCACATGCACAAGGCTTGCTCATTAACAGGCCACCTGGCACGGACAGCCGAGGCCACAGGGGTGCTTCCTTGACTTGATGGTATCAGCAGAAGGGGTGGAGAGATTGACAGAAATGTGGGCTGATGGGCAAGTTTGCTCGACAGGTCTTTTGAGGGATGTCCATGTATTTACCATGCAAGCGGGCCTTAAAAGGTTCAGCTCATCACGTGGTGGCGGGATGTGTGGTGTGCAATAAGACTTTCACATCCTGTATAAGGGTTGTCCAATATAAGCATTCCCTTGATGTTGTGTGCGGGCGGTGTGTGTGTTTTTGTGTGCGTGCGTGTGTGTGTGCATGTGTGTGTGTGTGTGTGTGTGTGTGTGTGTGTGTGTGTGTGTGTGGGGGGGGGGGTACCTCGTAAATTTGTCTCGAGCGTCTAGCTTTCTTTCAAGGAGCGTGTCAGTACCTCTTGAAGGCTAACAGGACAGTCAGGTCCTCAATTATGGTTCTGTATGTTTGGCAAACAGCTGACACTATCTCCATGGTGCACCAGTAGGCCATTCCTTTCAATGCCTCTATGTCAGCGAATGAAGGTTTGGGGATGAACAGGCGAACTCGGAGGTGTCTGCTCTGTTAGGACGTATCCCCTCTGCTGTCGGGTATCAACCCACTCTGGCCACCGATCTTGGGACCCTGCAGGAGCGCATTACCACCACCACCAAGGGCTCCATCACGTCTGTCCAGGTGGGGACACGTTCATGGCCCGTGTTCGCCAATCACCAAGCTTGTCCCCCCCCCCCCCCAAAAAAAAGGGGGGAGGGGTGGGCCCCTTGTACATGTGTGTGTTTGTGTGAGGGTGTCGGTATGTGGTTAGGAATATGGGTGGGTGCGTTGTTGGGGAGGGAATGATTATCAACAACAGTGGTGCTTTGAATTCCCATGCCTTCCTTTCAATGCTGTGGTTTTTTTGGCCCTGCGCCCCAGTTGTCCACCCCCCCTCCCGCCGGGGGGGAAGGGGAAGATGGATTGGAACTCTGTCAGTAGCCCATGAACGAGGATGGGAGTTTGAGTCTTGTATGAATGAAGGGTCTATCATACGCCTGCAGGCCATCTATGTGCCAGCCGACGATCTGACAGATCCGGCTCCCGCCACCACCTTTGCCCACTTGGATGCTACCACCGTGCTTTCCCGCTCTATTGCTGAGCTGGGTATCTACCCTGCTGTGGATCCCCTGGACTCCACATCCCGCATGCTGTCAGCCCGCATTCTAGGCCAGGAGCACTACGATGTGGCTCGTGGCGTCCAGAAGATTCTCCAGGTGCGCTGTTTCACCATCCTTGCACTTTTCAGCTGTCTTGCTTGTGCTTACTGCGTGTGCATGCGCTTTCCCTGCTGTTTAACAGCTTGGCATTCCAGTGTGCTGTTTGGGAGGCTGAGAGTCTCTGTCGGCGGATATGGCACTGAGTTTGCATGGACCAAGGGCCCCCCCATGTGAGTATTGCTGAGTGTTACGGTGACCCCATGAAGTTTGCTGTGCTTGTTCATTGTCAAGTTTATGCGCTCGATACGCCATCACGGGGTTTGTGTTCCGCCCACCTCCCTCAGGGGGTTTTATTTTGTATTGTTCTCCTCTGCATTTTGGTGGGTGCGGTGTGAGGTCGGGGAAGAATCTCAGCATTTGTGGGCTTAGAGAGAAGGTATGTATGGATGGAAAGGCTGAAGGTGTGGGGTGTTGTGAGTTTACAGGACTACAAGAACTTGCAGGACATCATTGCCATCTTGGGTATGGATGAGCTGAGTGAGGAGGATAAGCTCACCGTGGCTCGTGCTCGCAAGATCCAGCGCTTCCTGAGCCAACCCTTCTCTGTTGCTGAGGTCTTCACCGGTACCCCAGGTTTGTCCCACCACAGGCTTTGGTCACAAACAGAAGTAAGCAGGACTGAACTTGGGGAGGAATAGCATGCTTGTTACAGCCTGGATAGGCTCAGAAGCTGTTTAAGTCAATCGGGGAGGAGTTGGAGAGGGGAATGAAGGTCCTCAAAAAGAATATGAGCATGTGGGGGCTTGGCACATTGGCAAGTTCAAGGAAGAAATCCTTAGATGTGCTGAAGCTGGTAACTCAGAACTAGAGAAAAGTTAAAGTGGGGTAATGCAACAACCAATGACGGTGGCGTGAATCCTTTTCCTCGTGACTTGCTGGGCATCCTCCTCCTTCCCATAGAGAATGCTGTAATGGAGAATGGTGTCTGTCCAGTCAGAGGCAGTGAGGGGCAGCAAACTCTCCCGGGCATCATACCATTTCTTAATGCAGTTCCGGAGGAAACTGTGCATTGTGCAGGGTGTTGCTCCTGCATCAACTGCTGCCCGTGGTAACTCGTACAACATGAGGTCACTTCTAAGGGGGAGGGGGGTGGTTGCCTGTGCAGGCAAGTATGTGGAGCTTAAGGACACGATTTCAGGGTTCAAGGGGGTTTTGGAGGGCCAGTACGACGATATTCCAGAAATGGCCTTCTACATGGTGCGCCTCCTTAAACTCGACCGTCTCGTTTTCTCCTGCCCCACTTGGTGTGAACCGTTCCACACCGCAAATGTGCTCTTGTGACTCCCCCCCCCCCCCCCCCCCACAAAACCCCCCCAAGCTTTAGGGGCGATACGGAGCCTGTCATTTTGTAGTGAGCTCAGCTGTGAGATCTGTAAGGGATGTTGCTGCGGTGTTTGTGCTTTGGCTTTCTGCCCCACGCCGGTATAGTTAGCTGAAATATGGAAGTTGTGTGGATTGTAGTGGTCCACCAGAAGGGTCAGGGCATGAAGGGAAGGTTAGAGCCCCCCCGCGGGGGGCCGGGGGGGGGGGGGGCGCTGGAAGGGAGCAGCCATGCGGAAAGACATCCTGCAAACTGCTGATGTACATATGGTTCCTTATCTCCCTTGCCCTACGGGGACTGCTCTGTTGATGGCAGTGAATGCAATGTTTGCGCCCCCCCTCCCCCCCCCCCCTGGGGGCCCTTTTGTGGGCGGGGCGGGTAAGAAAGTTTATAGCACTGGGTCGTCCGCCCCCCCCCCCTCTCTCACACACACTCTCTCTCTCTCTCTCTCTCTCTCTCTCTCTCTCTCTCTCTCTCTCTCTCTCTCTCTCTCTCTCTCTCTCTCTCTATATCTCTGCCTGCCTGCCTGCGCGCGCGCGCGCGTGCGTGCGTGCGTGTGCGCGCGCGCGTGTGTGTGTGTGTGTGTGTGTGTGTGTCATGGCATGGCATGGCATGCGTTCCCGCGCGCGCGCGCGCGCGCACACACACACACACACACACACACACACACACACACACACACACACACACACACACACACACACGTCAGACTCATGTATTAACTGCCCTGGCCCTCCCATTGCCAGTTGCTTCCGGACGGTGGTGTGCGCAGTGTCGGTTTTCTTGAAGTGAGCAGTAAATTCTCAGCTGGGGTTGGGTTGGCGCAGGTTGGTAATATTAATGAAGTGGTCGAGAAGGCAGATCGCATGGCCAAGGAGATGGCCAAGAGCTGAGCAGTTGGTCTCGTGGATGTCCCTGACTTCCCAATGCCCACCATCACACAACCTTTTCCGGACATTTTTGGCATGATGCCTCATGCCGTTCTTTCTTGCGAAGGTTGCCTCAGCCGCCTTTGGCACTTGTCAGGCTGGTGGATCACCTCACCTTCCAAGGCAGGTCAGCAATCAGAAGCCACAAAGAAGTTTTCTTGGAAAAGTTTGGTGCTGCGGTGGCAACTCTGAAGGCATGGGTTAGGAAAATGGGAGTACCGCATTTGTCAGACATAGCTCGTTTGGGGCGGGCCATTGGGCTATTCTCACCTGAAGTTTAGACAATAGTGTCTGGGTTCTGCATCCACATGGTTTGGAGCCCGAGAATTGTGACAGTGGATTCATAGGAGCATTGCACATGGTGGCGGGGCTGGCACGGTTGGATCGGAAGTTGACATATGTGAACTAAGGACTAAACACTGCAATGGTGAACTTCTGCCATTGCCTGAAAAAGTTTATCACCCCAAGCTGGTATCAGAGGTACCATATTGGAGTAATGACTTTGAACTGAGGGTGCATTGAAGACAGATCAGGAACGAAACAAGGAAACTGCCAACTTCCCACGTGTCCTTTCAATGATGATTTGGCAAGATAGAGAAGGTTTACATCAATCCATGATGGGACTAAGCGCATGGGCTGTTTGGTTCCGCATCGATCCACGGTGTATATGTTGGACAGAAGTCATAGTCATGATGTGGCTGCTTACTCGTGTGTTGAAGTACAGACAACATGCCATCATCTCTGTAGGCCTAGGTCGTCAGTTGTTTCTGTCTACCCAAGTAGAACGAATAAGTTTCCTGTTGTTGCGTCTTTGGCGATGCTCTCGATAGCAAAGCAATGGTGTGAATGCAGATTTGTCAACGGAACTAGACCGTGATTCCTTAATGTGCTGTTGGGCCACCGCCTCTCCCTCACTTTCTAGTTAAACGCATGTGTTCTTGTTTTCTTGAAGCCGCTTCACAATTCAAGGATGTCCTGACTCCTTTTTGTTTAAAACCAAACAATCCAGAGCCCCTGCAATGCTTGTCAGCCGCACTTGGGTTTCGTGTGTTTGATATGTTTAGGTTTTCTTCTGACGTCTTATCGTACCTGAGCTGATCATTGCCCTGTCCCACCTTGATTCGACATTGGAGGGAAGGAAAGCAAATGAATCGCGGTATGCCGTTAGGATAGGCTTCACTCTTGATTTAAAATGAATCGCAAACAGCAATTGAAGCGAAAAATCATTTAACATATGCCATCCCAACCAAAAATAACTTCCTATCAGACCAACGCAAAGATGGTTCTGCAGTGTCTCTGGAGTGAACCTAGTGACAGAATGTCTCCAGAATGCTATGCACTAAAAATGTGACGCTCCAGCAACCCAATTCTGAGCGTACCCAATTCTGAGCGTACATTATCAGAGTGGCAAAGGAGGTTTAAAGCCTGATCGGGGAGAAACTGTGTGCCTGGGGCACTGGAAGTCCCAGCCCAATTCCACCAAGAGTTATGACAAGAAGATGGACCCACTGGGAGTTTGTCGCTGACTTGTCGGTACCATGATCATGAGTGGCAGTTGACAGGTGCAGGGGTCCCTAGTGGGAACTCCCACTCACATGGAGTCTTCCACGCACGGGGCCTTGAAAGTGGCTGGCTCGACATTATCATGCCGTTTTCAAGGGTAAAAGTAAAGTACGCCATTTTGTTTTTCATGTGTGTCTCCGTCGGAGATGCAGCAGCACTGCGGGCCCGGAGGGCCTGCCGGGCCGGCAGAGCGGAGACCCACATCGAGCCCCGCATGGGAACCGATGGTACCGGACAGTCCCTCGTTGCCCTCACCAGAGCCCAAGGGCCAAGGCACAGTTTGTGCCGTGAATCCCATGATGAGGATCCTCTTTCCGCATTTGTACATTTAAACATTGGCAATCGTCTCAAATGTATTTAAGGGAACTCGAGGCTGACCGAGAAGAGGCTGGAAGGCCTGAAGTCAAGTCATAGAGACACTTCAAATAACGGCCAACCGTCAAAAAAGGTCCTTAACAGTTGTGGACCCTGCACAGGCCATCCATGTTTAACAAGCTTACTTCAGATCTCGATGATATGTTTGGGCCTTGTGTGGTTATCAAGGTACCGCAAGAGGTTCTGATTGGAAATGTAAGGCCTACTTTTCCAGGAAGCAAGTTTCATGGAGTTGGGCTTTTTAAAGACACTAATAGATTAGATTTCCTGTCGAGTCAGATCTCTGTCGAATGTCTCTTAGAGACTTTATTCCGAATGGAAAGTTGGAAAGTAACTGGTAGTTATGTTCTAGCACAAAGCCTGCCAACCAAGGGATGCCATCGGTGAAAGTTAATTTGTGCTGATCATAGAAAGTAGATATTATCTTTGAAATCTAACGGGTTTGGGGCAAAGCAGGACATAAAGACACATCTTGAGACGGTTACAGACTTTACGCCCAGTGCAAGTGAGATGTTTTCAAGGCATGGCACCAGTGTCAAGTCGGGATACGGCACAGTTTGAATTGATGGGGGGCGAGGCAGGGGAACGCCCTGAGGAACACATGAAGCCCTGGACTCGTGTGTGCCCTTCAATTCTGAAACGTAGCTTTGTTTCCCCCAACCCCACTATAGTCCTTGTGAAACAAATATCTCATTGGCGATTTCAAGTTTAGGCTTGCAAGAGATATGACGTCCTTGTCTATTAGGATCTGCAAACACTTCGAGCGCTTCGACAGGCACTAACATCTGCACTGGCATGCTTGACGCCTCCCTCAACGAGCTGCCACGTATGCAGGATCCCCAGGCTTGGTGCTCTTCATTTGAACCATTCACTTTCGAACCAATGCAATGTTTGTTGAATCATGCATACTGCAGCTTTCACTACCAAAGGGCGCTGGTTCAGGAGACTGCTCCGCAGCGCGCGACGAGTACATTGCTTTAAAGCAGAAAGTCAAGGATATGAGGATCGAACACCGAAACGCAGCCGCATTGAAAGAGACAGGCCGTAAGGTCAATCCCTGCACATGCATGCATGCACCTCTCAGCAGGGTGCAGACAGCAACAGGCGTGGGGTGGGCACTCATAGACATTGCTTATTCCAAAGCTGCTGCCTGGATTCCTTCAACTATCTACAAATCTGCCAGTGAGAGGTTGTCTGTCCATGGGCATAGATATGTACGCCAGCAAAAGAGGTACATCAGCTGGGTCTGCACCGGCGTCACCAATGTGTGCCCATGTACAGACAACCTCTCACTGGCACATTCGGTAGATATGTGCAGTGGTCACGTGACCACTGTAATAAACTTATGGAATCAGATGAAGAAAAAAAAATATCAAAAAAGGCACAGATAGATATGACAACATCCATGAGAGCTGCATGTAGTCAGGAGGTATTGCAGTTGTGCTGATGAGGGAGGGACTATGCACGCATAGGTCAGGCATGTCAAAGCGCACTGGCTGTGATAACTCTATAACTGCAAGTCTGCCCCAGTGCCGAGTTTGAGGCCACACAGGTATGCTTTTGTCTGAAAGTGCATGTCGTATGCATGATCTCTTCAGATTTATGCAAATGCCTTAATGGCAACAGCCGATCTCAGGGCATCTTGTGGATTTATGAGATGCTCTTTCAGCAGGAACTGGGGTGCCTTGGTGAGAAGACGGAGGGAACGTAAAAAAAGATGAAGAAGAAGGAAAAGAGAAGAAGAAGAAATGGGGGGAGGGGGAAGGCCTATAAGCCACCTGTGGTTGCTGAGGAGGACTGGGAGGGGGCCGAGCAGCATATATGCAACTATATAGTTGCATGCATACATGTATACAATATAGTTGCTGCATACGTTTGCAGCTGCCACAGGCTGATGTGAGGAAGCTGCCGTCAAGAGTGGGGGGCCGAGGGCCTTGCAAGCACGATGAATGAACTATTCCACCTGAGTTTCCAACGAAACGCCCAGAACCTCTCTGGGCACAGTGATGAAGATACCGATCAAAGGTCTGCGTGGTGTTTCATGGATTGGCTGTGCGTGTCGCAAACCCATCCTCATGTGGCGGTTCTCTATGGTGTCAAGAGTATGAATGGATGGTTCAATGGAAAGGAACGACATTTAAAATGGGAAGACGGGGAGATGGACGGGAAGACGGGTAGACCATCTACATTGCCTGGGGGAAAACAGGGTCTGAGTAAGCGCTGTGCAAGAGCGTACTGCCAAGATCGCTTGGGACGCTGCCTCATACATAGCTATTCATGAATGATATCAATATTGTAGACCTGTGGGAGCCACAGAAGGGAAGCAATGGATGAATGTGATGAAGAAGTCTTCAAAATGCAGCATAACCAGGAGAACACAGGTGCACAATGTGCATCACATTTGCTCGATTTTAAATCAGATCACACGAGAGCTTGGCAGGGGTCCCCTCGTGCCACGCTTGCAATAAGTATGCCATGAGGCGACACAGCACATTATAAGGACAGTTGGCAAAGTGTGGGCTGCGCATGCGTGCAGACGCACCCACCCACCGCACCCACCGCGGGAAAGGAGAGATGGGTTGGCGGCAGAGAAAGGTTGAGAACATTTACGTCGAACAAGATGAAGTGATTAGGTACGGGTTGTGCATAGTCAAATAAACAAGGCCGTGTAATTTACCAAAGCGAGTTGTGCATGATGTAACCTCGTGACCTGATGGTCAGCAGTTGGAAGCTTTGGCTCTGGAGCAGCAGCAGTACCAATTCAGAGAGAGGGAAGGCAGCTTGTGTCATCAATTGGCTAGCTCACAGCAGAGTCTAAGGGAAGCAACGGCTCGTGCAGCTCGAGCACGAGCTCTGCAGGATAAGTAAGCTCCCTCAATCACTTTCCCGCACTCCGAGTAGATAAACATCAGCTCAAGATGGATGACCCGTGATTTCACCTCACCCCTCTGTGCTCCCCC